>JAMKCH010010246.1:0-28869 GCA_023653785.1 Ophioderma brevispina | reverse complement strand
TTTTTTCCAAAAACAAGAATAATCTGGGTCAAGCAATAGTTTAACCCAAATAAATTTTTGTGCCTGAGAAAAAAGGAGAGGATCAACCATTCTCAACCCACCATGTTCATAATCATTACATAGAATGTCCCTCTTGACTCTATCATTCCCCCCATTCCAAATGAATTTATAAAAAAGGTGATTCAATTTCTTGAAAAAAGTCTTGGGAATATTAATGCAAAGAACAGAAAAAAGATAAAGAAGTTGAGGTAACAGCAAAGATTTAATAACAGTGACTTTCCCCATGATAGACAAATTCCTGTGTTTCCAACAATTAAGAGTCTGCTTAATATTTTCTTGGTACTTTTCACTTGCTCACCAAATTTAAACCATACATTTCACACATGTGCATGCAATTGAATAGGATTTTCCTATAATTTGCCTCAATTTCATGAATTTCAATTAAAATGGCAGAAAGTCAAGCACTGAATATCAAAATGTGTCAAATTTGGTATCAAAACAAAGGATTTTTGTCTACTTTTCATTAAAACACATTTCAAACAGTCAAGACACACTTAGAGCTTTCAAAATATTGTCAAAAGAGAACCCTCCTGTCATGGGTCAAAATGACCCATACAGCAGGTAAAAGCTTAATAAAAAGTTGTTTAGTTTTTTTTAATGGTTACGCTTCACAACCCCTCTGGAATAAAACGAGAAGTTGCAGCAAATTACAAGTTCTGTAAGCGATGGTATATGCGGTCAACATATGTTGAGGTTGTAAGCGGGAAAATAAAGTAAAACAAACCATAATATCTTAAGCAAATTCACTTTGGCCTAAAATATTAATTGGCTTTGTAAAGTTTGGTCTTTGTTAACTTATGAATAACTTTAGCATGTGTTTGGCCTATGCCTAAATATCTGATATCATGATATCATAATAGAAGCGATGAAGATAAACTTGTTCCCTCTTACCTGTATTTTGTCGGCATTTCTAGCCACACAATCTACGTCCGAATACCATTGCGCTAGGAAACCGATCTTCTTTCCTCGTAAATCTCTCCAGTTAAAATTTCCGGGGTTGCCAGGGAGAGTATAGAAGTTTACATCAGGAGGGGGAGACAAGGAATCGGTGAAGTCAAAAACCAATTTTCTGGTGAAAGACGGTGACAGCCCTAGAAAAAATAATAATGATGGAACTTTAGCCGAGCCAGAAATAGCTGCTGATATATGTTATTTATCATAGAAGATGAAGTTCTAGTAAAGTTCCAGAAAGGTTAACGCACAAACGGAAGACCTTACCAAGTTTTTTTCAGTCAATCGGGCTACAGCTACGACAGAGCATTCAGTAACCAAATTTGCCGCATGAATATTAAATAGTTCATCGCAGAGGACAGATTCGAATTCTTAAAGCGGCACTGGCACATTTTCACAAAATATGAAATTTCTTCAATTTGCTCTCAAATGATAGTCTAGGCCATTGGAAGAACAGAGATATATTTTACACATAAAAATGGCATACCCAAAAACAGAGAGGGACATTGATATGAGGATAGACATCCAGGTAATTTGTAGGTCAACTTTTAAGTTTTCCATAACTTTAATCAACAAATGTGTATATTACATGAATATTTTGACTCGTACTCACTGATATTAAAACCACGGTTATAGACCGGTCAAACAGTGTACATAGCGTGGGAAACAGGCATACGGGGTGCATGTTCTTGTGTTAAACGCCATTTTCGTCGTCTGCTGAATTAAGCGTCGCCGGCGATGCTAAATTATAAAATCGTTCTGTTTACCCATAAGGAAGCTGATTTGGTCTTAATCATTTCGGGTGAGGGCTTTTGTATATAAAAGCTTTACAACCATGAAAAAATATCGATTTTGAAAAATCTTGAGGGCGCACTATTTTTCAAATGTGCCAGTGTCTCTTTAAGTTGTCAGTTTTTAAACAAAATATCTTAAAAAATAAAATCAGCCTTTTTTGGACCCTTATACGCTCAGATCGGGACGTCTTTCCCCCTCAGAACCACAAAATGTCTACGCCACATCTCATATTGGGTTGGCTATTGTTTTTGATTGACCCCCTTAAAATATTTTAGATCATGGGATGTGTTAGCACTTCATGTATATACTAAACAAATCGGGTGGAGCACCTTTAATACTAAAAAATTCATTTGTCGTCGATACGTACCCACACAGGCATCGAACCATCGGGAGTGCAAGGCAGGCCCTCCTCGAGCACCGAAATCAGGATCCGTCTCCCAACAGGATCTGTGTTGTGCAACCATACGACAATTCTTCCCCGCTGCTTGGCAAACTGTTCAGAGAAGTGAGAATAGTTTAAGATCATTTAGTCCGCATCCGTATTGAATATGTGATAATATTAAAGTCCCGGGGGGGGGGCACTCCCATCTTGGAAGTGGCACGTATGTAAGGCTGTTAAGACCCCCCTTTTCAGCATCGTTTTCACTTAAAGACCCCATTTAAAAAAAATCACCCAAAGACCCCATATTGGTTGAAAATTTTACTATTGTCACTCAAAGACCCCTATTTTTGTTGAAGATTTTTAAAAATTTCACCCAAAGACCTCTATTTTTTTCAGAAAATTTTGCAAAAATCTCACCCAAAGACCCATTTTTTGGAAAATTTTGCAAATTTATTACTCAGAAAACCCTATTTAGGGCAGTTTGACTGTCTTTCACCCAAAGACCCACCTCCTCCCTGGACTGTTACCTTGTCGTTGGTGGAGGAGCCTGTGTCTCTCCGTGATCCTACGAGTGTCTCTCCGTGATCCTACGAGCTATGTCGGCGGGGGTACGGCATGATCAACTACCGACTTAGGTCAAAGGGATACAGACGCTAACACCATTCCAACCTGGCCCTTCAGGTTGGGGGTTTAGCGTAAACGGTTGACTGCCTCCCAATAAAACATCACTTGTCACAGAAACTACAACCAATAAAATGCTACTAGGTCACAATAAACTGTCTTCGTGAGCAACTATAGTATGACACTTCAAACCAAAGCCTGCATGTTATCACGGGGAAGTTAGAAGTGTGAATGACAACATGTTTACACCCAAATGTAAATTAAGAGTAGGCGCATGGATGTCCGAGCAATGTGGTGAAACTTCTAAATTGGGTCAGGTTCTCCATTACATTCACAGATAGAAGACATTTAGTATCACACAGCGAATGTCGTTGGAGATGTTGTCTCCCCTGTTAGTAACTGAACTACCAAACACTGTTGTTCCGATAACATTATTTCTTAATATACCCATATCATGACTAAGCAGACCTCAGCGCAGGCCTTTTCTAAGGTCTTCCTTGACATAAGCGTCATTTAATGTGTTTTTTCTAATGCAAAAAAGTACATCATTGTGATATGTGTAACAACAACCTCCATGCGATGGTCCTATGTCTGCAGGAAACCCACAGAGGAATTGATAGTCATCGCCCAACCCTACCAGGAATGGTCCTTGCCATCCGAATGAATCGAGAGAACCATCCGACAATATGGAAGTGCTATCTAGGGGGCCTATGTCCAACAGCCCCATAGTAGAAGCAACCTCATGTCTGATGATCAACAACCTCGAAGTCCCTCGCCATTGAGCTTTGCTCTGTCATAGTTACATCAGTCTAGTACAAACTACAAACCCTCCATCATAGACTTCAAGCACCAGCCTTGGACTCCACCAAACTTCACTTCTTTTATTGGCGATTGGCAACAGAGCCCATAGTACCCAATGGGGCTACAATGAAACTAATAAAGACGGACAAGCTGTCGAAGAATGGATAGACAGTCAACATCTACGTCTCCTTCACTACCCTAAGCTGCCGCCATCATTTCATAGCGCCCGCTGGAAGAGAGGTTACAACCCTGATCTAGCTATTGTTAGCAAAACCATCTCTAACCTGTGTAGCAAGATTGTTCTGGATCCTGTTCCACTAACTCAACATCGACCAATCGGTATCCAAGTCAACGCTACAGTAAGACCAAATAAAGTGCCCTTTAAGCGTCGCTTTAACTATAGGAAAGCAGACTGGCAAGGATTCACTGATGATCTGGACCAGAACGTGAAGAGGTTGCTCCAAAACCTCATAACTATGACAAATTTGCCCAACTAGTGAACAAGGCTGCCCGGAGATTCATACCCAGAGGCTGTAGGACGGAATATATACCAGGCCTTTCCAAGGAATGTGCTAGAATATCAAGAGCCTCACCATGTTTGAAGCTGATCCTTTCTCGGCCAAAACAACTGCTAAAAGTTAGGAAGTTTCGGAGAGGATCTCCCAGGAAAAGATCAAAACCTGGCATACTTTAATTGAATCCACCGATATGACCCATAATAGCAAGAAAGCATGGTATACCATCCGAAAGCTCCGAGGGGATCCAATAGAACCTCTACAGCAGCCAAATGTTACATCCAACCAAGTTGCCCACCAACTGCTTTTTAAATGGCAAGTGCAGCAAGAAGCCCACGAAGATCAAACTAGACCGTAAGAGGTTTAGTGGCGACCCTGGTTTCACTCGCCCCTTCAACATGGACGAATTGGAATCCGGTATTGCTAAACTTCAACCAGGAAAAGCAGTAGGCCTTGACAACATCTCAACTGAGGAGCTGAAAAACTTCGGCCCAGTAGCAAAGGAATGGCTTCTTGAGCTCTACAATTGCTGCCTTATTTCCCACAGGTTCCCAAAGATCTGGAGGAAAGCACATGTTATGGCACTCCTAAAGCTATGATAGATCCATCCAATCCCAAGAGCTATAGACCAATATCACTCCTCAGCCATACCTACAAACTCTTTGAACGTCTCCTGCTCAACCGTGTTGCACCTGTGATAGACAAACACCTCATACCAGAACAAGCAGGTTTCCGGCCAGGCAAATCAACAACAAGCGGACAAGATAGCTCAATTAGGTAAGCGCTCGACTCCAGTGTATGCTCATCCATGCGTATAGGCGTGCGTTCGAGCCCTGTGAGATTCAGCTATCTTGCAATTTCCCTGGACAAGAAATTAACCGCTTAGTTGTCCCGATTTACCCATGCGATATTTGGGAAGCTGGTCCCGGCTGCGATGGTTATCTCGATGTATGTTTGCTGATAAGGGAAAGCGCTGATCCCGATCTGCTGCATCCCTTGAAATAATGCTAAATGGTTTATGGTATGGTTGGGCCACAGTGATCAGCGGCCATTTGTGAAAGCGCTTAGAGGCCAATAGCATAAGGCGCTATATAAATCTCTGCTATTATTATTATTAAGCCAAGTACTCAACCTAACTCAACACACCGGAGTTGTGTTCGTCGACCTATCAGCAGCCTATGACACTGTTAATCACAGATGCGTACTCCATAAGATTCTGTAAACCACCAAGGACATCCGGTTGACTGAGCTTATCAAAGGATTGCTGTCAAACAGGATGTTCTTTGTTCAGTTAGGAGCAAAGAAGAGCCGATGGCGTAGGCTCAAGAATGGACTACCACAAGGTAGCGTGCTTGCGCCTCTCCTGTTCAACATCTATACCAACGACCAACCTAGGAGTGCAGGAACCTGTCCTTTTATTTATGCAGACGATCTTGGAATTAGCGCACAAGATGCATACTTCATAGTTGTTGAAGAGAGACTCTCCAAAACTTTGGATGAACTCACTCCTTATTATGAGGAAAACCACCTACGTGCAAATCCATCCAAGACACAGGTGTGTGCTTTCCATCTGCGCAACCGTGAAGCCAAACGTCAGCTTAAAGTTACCTGGTCTGGAACACCACTGGAGCACTGTGATAACCCTGTCTACCAAGGAGTTACCTTGGACCGCACTCTCTCTTATAAGACCCACATCGAGAAGACGAAGAGTAAAGTATGTTCACGCGATAATATCTTGAACAAACTCATTGGCACAAGATGGGGTGCTTGCCCACATACCCTAAGATCGACGGCACTTGCCATGTGCTACTCATGTGGAGAGTATGCTTGCCGAGTATGGGAAAGATCAACCCATGCCAAGAAGCTTGATTCAGCGATAAATGCCTCCTACCGGCTTATCACAGGATGCCTCCGTCCAACACCAACGGAAAACTTACACATCCTACTCCTAGCAGAAATTGCTCCACCAGACATCCGTCGTAGCGCAGCGAGCATGCAAGAACATATATAGCTGCCAAGTATCTCTGGACAGACACCTGCTGTCAACCGCCTTAAATCCAGAGAGAGTTTCTTAAGCAAAGTCCAACCTCTTGAAACAGTCTCTATAAGGAGCTTCAGAGAGTCGCCTTGTGGAAAGAAAGACTTGCCATCAACCAAGTAACATCTATTGGTATTGAACCTGGTGAGCATCTCCCACCTGGAGCTGACTCCTCGTGGGCTGAATGGCGATGCCTCAACAGATTGAGAAGCAGAATTGGCCGATCTAATTCCTTGCAGAAGTGGGGCTCCCTGGAAGCAGATCAGGGGTTCGTCCGCGAAACTCGGTCGTAAATCTACGTGCATGCTATGTCATGCCTGAGTGGATCAACTTATCCAAAGCACTGTGTAAATGGTATGAAAAGGTCTATTATGTATGACATACGCATGAGTTAGTATACACGTAGGGTTACGCATGAGGTTCGCGAACGGACCCCAGGACACTACCTGTGGTTGCGGAACAGCACCACAGACAATGGAACATCTCTTGGTCTGCCCACTGCTGGAGCAACAATGCACAAACAAGGACCTTGCGGAATTCAGTGAAGCAGCCAGACGTTGTACCCATCTCTGGCTGGATCATATTTGAGAATGAGAACCACAGTGTTTGGACATGATAAGAAGAAGCCTTCGATACTGGTTGTCTCAGGAAAATTTGTAAAATCTTCTGGCCAGTTACCATTTCAACTTAAAACCTGTTTAAGAAAACAAATACCAAATGCATTGTACAAAAAATTACCAGCAGGAAGCTCTGATGGCTAAGACATACATTCAGGATGGCACCAGACTCTATCACCAAGACTGCATGCTCTCCACTGGACACCACAAGGCAAACGCAAAAGAGGATGTTCCAAAACAATATGGCCAGTTACCATTTCAAATTAAACATGTTCAAGAAAACAAATACCAAATGCATTTTACAAAAAATTACCAGCAGGAGGCTCTGATGGCTAAGACATACATTCAGGATGGCACCAGACTCTATCACCAAGACTGCATGCTCTCCACTGGACACCACAAGGCAAACGCAAAAGAGGATGTTCCAAAACAATATGGCCAGTTACCATTTCAAATTAAACATGTTCAAGAAAACAAATACCAAATGCATTGTACAAAAAATTACCAGCAGGAGGCTCTGATGGCTAAGACATACATTCAGGATGGCACCAGACTCTATCACCAAGACTGCATGCATGTCCCAAAACAACATGGAGAAGGACAGTGTCAGCAGAATTAAAACAACTAAATATTTCCTGGACAGAGGCAGAGAAGAGGACTAAAGATAGGACCGGATGGAGAAACTTGGCCTTATGTCCCACATTGGATGAAGAAGACATCACCCAAAGACCCCTATTTTCTTCAATTCTCTGTCACCGAATGCTCCTGGGTTTTGAAGCACGAGCCTTACACCCATATTTATTTCATATATGAGTGCCCCCGATTAAAGTATAGAAAATAACACAAATAATCTGAACTGAAAGCACCAACAAATTAAAACAACGGAAATATGGAAGCCGCGTGCCATGTTTTAACGCTAAATTCCCTTCCCATCAATGGCCAGAGTTTTGATAAAAAATTCAAATGGCAAAGTGGTTTTCAGAGGGGGGGGGGGGGTCCACGTGGACCCCCTTAAACACTAACGGGTGTTAAGCGAGACATTAACTTCGAGTACATTCATCATTATGGAGTACATTCATCATTTTACGGACTGTCAAACTCTTGCAGTCAGAGCATAAACCTAAAGAATATTGTAAGATATATTAAACTAAAACTTACCAGCATTTACCATATCGACGTGATATCCACCAAAATCGCCAGTTGTGGTGTCACTAAAAATAAATAATAACTAAAATTAATTTAATGCTTTGATCAACGAGTGTTAACTTGTTCATATCGTTCGCTTATACAGCTTCAATAATATTCAAACATTGCTTCAGATTCATCATCGCCTTTGGTTGAAGATGTTGTATGTCGTTATGTTTATTCATGGTTCCAAAATAAACCAGCAGGGTGTAAAACAAAGACCCAAGACCTAAGACCTATAAAACAAAGACCTAAGACCTGTAAAACAAAGACCTAAGATCTATAAAACTAAACCCTATAAAACAAAGACCTAAGACTTATAAAAAAGACCTAAGACCTATTATAAAACAAAGGCCTAAGACCTATAAAACAAAGACCTAAGACCTATAAAACAAAGACCTAAGACCTATAAAATAAATACCTATAAAACAAAGACCAATAAAAGAAAGACCTATAAAAGAAAGACCTATAAAAGAAAGACCTAAGACCTATAGAAGAAAGACCTAAGACCTATAAAAGAAAGACCTAAGACCTATAAAAGAAAGACCTATAAAACAAAGCCCTAAGACCTAAAACAAAGACCTAAGACCTATGAAACAAAGACCTAAGACCTATAAAACAAAAACCTATAAACTAAAGACCTATAAAACAAAGACCGATGACCTATAAAACAAAGACCTAAAGCCTATAAAGCAAAGACCTAAGACCTATAAAGCAAGACCTAAGACCTATAAAACTAAGACCTATATAATACAAAGACCTAAGCCACTTAAGACCTATAACAAAAACACCTAAAACCTATAAAACAAACATCTATCAAAACAAAGGCATGGCCTATAATACTAAGATCTATAAAACAAGACCTATAAAACAAAGACTTAGCTCTAAAATAAAGACATTAAATTTAAATGAACCACGTTTTTGTAGTTTGTTACGCTGTATAGTTGGCACAAAAAGTATCTCGGCATGTTTTTCGATCAGTATTGTGCAAAAGTCCGATAACTTTGAAAGTTTTCACAACATACATTTCGTTGCCTAGGTCTTCCTCCTTTAAACACCTCGCTTGTAAAAATGGCTTTTAAAATTTAGGAAGATAGATAGTGGGAATAATGGACTTCAAACTATTTTTTAATAATCGACAATGCCCGTGTCAAATTCTTCCCATACGATGAAACATGGCTAAAATTGAAAGGCCTATTTTTGATTGTAATTTCTCGAAATTGAAGAAGAAAGCAAGAATTGTGGGAAAAGTGGTCAATTTTGGTCAAAATTTTTTGGAATGAGCATGCACATAAAATGGTGTATGTAGATATGGGTGTTGTATTGACACTTGTGAAAGCAACGTCCCTATACCGTAAACAAAAGGAGTCCCCTCCGTTGCCAATCTGGATCTCTTAATTACCGGTTTACGCCTATTAGCTTGTGAAATAGTCTAGAAATACTTACTAGTATACTAGTTTGGTTGGGGAGGACCAGCCCATTCCAAAAAATCCACCACCTCGATAGTCTCCTTTATATCATTATCTCGGTTCTCTGTAATATATCAATTAAAATTGCTTATAGATGGTCAGATTTTAATGTTGTACAAGTTCAATAACATATTGTCGCGCATTTCGTTTTAAAAATGGGCAAACAAGTTTTTAAGGGTAATTTGAGGGCGCTGAATTCTGAAATTTGTAGCACACTCAATTATAAATTTTTAACATAATAGGCTACCAAGTCATATTTAAGACATGTATTTGTAATGACATGTCTTCAGCAATAGAAATCAAAGAAAATAGAAAGAATCAAAACCCAATTTTGGCTTGGTCATAGACCTGTCCTTCATCAAACACAATTTAAGACCGAAGACATGTCCGGTTAGGCTAAAATGAGTGCAAACGTAAAAGTCAGGGATTTTTATTTAACTGTTAATTAAATAGGAACTTTTTGATGATCACATGACCTCAATAAGGTTAAATTTCAAAAATATTGCTAAATATTGCCTCTCTCAACGACACTTCCCCTACAGAAATGCAAAATCAATCATCTTCATGATCACATAACGACTGCGTATTCGGCTTATTCACATTTCATATGTTATATAAGGGTTTCCACACTCCAGGCCTATGACTTTGTTATATCATGTTTTTTAAACGGTTTCAAGACGCAGTTTTTTTTTCCTGCGAATCTGAATCCGGTGGATGCCAGAACGAAAAACCTTGAGCATTTTCGAAGAAACGCAAACATTTAAAATGGCCACCAAACACTAAAAACTCAATCTGTATTATTCAAAAAGTTTGATTTTTTTTTTGGCCTGTCCACCAAAACCCTCCAACTAATATGATATAACACTATTATAACACAAACCACCTAATTGAGATTCGAAATGCCGCCAATATAATAAAGCATCTGATAATTATATCTACTTTTGGCAGCTTTTGGCCGTAGAATAGTACTTGGTATGATACTAATGCCCTTAAGCATTGAATATATTATTGAGACCATTATGATCGCTTTCAATACTTTGATAATCAATCAATCAAAAAACATTCAAGATGGCTCAAGTGAAAAATTCTTGCTACTACAGCCAAAACCTGTAATCAGTTTTTGTGTGTACACATCACTAAGCTCATTCAGATCAGTTTAAATATCATCAATAATCAAAGTGATCATGGTGATTGATATCTGCAAGATGACATCCTTGGCGTCCAATATGCTGCAAATATTAAAGGCGCAAGTAATTCATTCACGGTGATACGCTAAAGCTATTTGTATTTTTAGTTGGATTACCACTTCCAAAAATCCCAGTAAAGACTACCTGAGATGTCATGGAGTCGTTAGCAATGTCCCAATATGGGTTCTAAATGTCCACTAAAATCTACTAAGAACAAGCAAACATATCTCTATACTATTAGTAATCGTTCTATATCGACTTTTTCGCCGCTTAGTAAGTGCCCTTTCCAGCCATATGGATACCCATTCTTGATGGCGTTACCTTACATGTATCGATTACTCTGATTACCTAATGAAATGTAAACTGATCTGATTTATGTTTTGTTAGAAAAATTATTTTCTTGGCCAAAAATCCTTCTTTTTGTTCTTTACATAGAACCTTTGACGGATTCTTTGTGAAGGCTTTCTTTTGATGGTTTTAGGCGTTTAATGTTTTATCATAGACAAAGATTCATTTTCTTGGCTGAAGTAGTACCTTTTTGAGGTTCTACAATGAACCCCAAAGAATCTTCAATGCAAGGGGTTCTTTGAAAAACCGAAAAAGTACCCAAAAAATTATTCGTTGTAGAACCTTAAACTGAAGCTAACTGAAAGACTCATAAGGTTATCTTATTGAGGTACAGACAGAAAGTTGTAAAGCTAGAACATACTCAAATAGGGGTATATAAAGAACTGCAGACGAGATGTGTGTGTGTGGGGGGGGGGTCTTGACTGCAGTTCATATATACCCGTACTGCCATTTTCCATTATTCCAACATACCAAACAATTTTTGTATTGGAGGACCTCTTCCGTTGTCAGGCTGGAGCATCGCAAGATTCTCTCTGATTCCTCTCACGGTATCTGATTCACTTGGTCTGGGGCCTCGTATATAATCACGATCGTGGCCTTCTTTACCGTCATCCATAGCCATAGTCCAGCTAAATATCTGAAGCACTAAAGAGGCTACAGCCAAGAGGCTGACCAGAAGAAGTAGAAGAAACACACAAAATAAACCACCGTAGTTTCCGCCGCTGCCTGCCATTTTGACGGCCGACTTTCGAGGAGGTGAAAAAGGAATCACACGGTTCTTCTCAAAGGCGTCAAAATGCACCGAAAAACTCAAATTATTCGGTAAATTTGATTACCTTTCTCCAATACAGAGCCTACGTAACACGGCCTGTATTATTATATCTCAAACTACATGTATGCTTATTATTTCTAGTTTTGTACAGGTCAATGCCATGCTGAAAAGAAGTTGAATTATCTTACTAGTTGTGAAAATTTTCTGAAGCGAAAAGCACGATGGGCGTAAATTCCAGGGGATGAACTCACTCTTTACAAATTTATACTTTCTGTGGGGTCACTTGCTTTTTGCATGCAAAGGCTAGGACTTGATACTCAAACAAGGACGAAGAATTGGCTATACTCAAAATACTATACTGCATTTGCATAGATTAGCGCGGATTAACCGAAGCTTAGGAAAATTTCAATATTAAGAAAGAACTTTTTATTTATTATTATTAGTATATTAATAGCGCTGTATTTTTGTATTTTGGCACATCTAATTTATGTTGTGAGTGTACGGCAGTGGCCTATATATTTGTTTCATCTTCTGAAGAAAGCACTATACTGAGTGCAAGATAGTCATTTAAAGTCATCAAAGAAACATGAATGTCCCCTACTTTACTAAGTTACTTGTTATAATTACGTTTATGGAATAACACAAATTGTAAAGGGAGTGTTCAAAAATCGTGGGTGTTGGTTGGAAAATAATCATAAATACGAAACTTGTAAGCGCCACTTACATGCCAACGGATACTGGCGCATAAAAGGAAAGAAAAAAACCGGAAAAACGGGATGTTGGAAAAAGGTGTGTTTAGAAGCTTTTTGAAAGATATGATGGAATTTGCTATCTTGATGACAGGGACAAGACGGGGGGGGGGGGGGGAGGGAGGGGGCGGGAGAGGGATAGAAGAAATTTCAGGGGCACGAGGGCAATGATAAAAAAAGTCCGGTTCCAAACCTCCTACGCGACCGCGGGAGAGCGAGACATTACAAAAGCAATTGGACCGGAGAGAATAATGGCAATGTCTAGGACACAAAATATAGGCCTAGGGAATAAAAAAAAATAGTACCAAATGGACAAACATTTGTCAGTCGTTATTAGAGGGGTCACAAAATGTTAAGGAGTTTTGGGCTAAATTCAAAACATTTGTTTCACTGATAGTGCTGTTATTTTGCAACATATTTCTTGTTTTGGTATTCGTCAGCGTGTAGTTTACACTTAACGAATGTGAGCTTAAAGCCACTATCTCGAGTTATTCCAATACTTAAAACAAAATCGCTCCCTGATTTTCATCAAAGTCCATTTTTGCACTGTTGTGTTGGGAAATGTTGTAGTAAAGACCTCTCCGGTAAGTGGATAAGCTTAACACGCCGTAGTTGTCAAGAAGAATACAATTTTTAGGCAATGTAATGGGCATCTTCAAAACCGCTTTAAAAGCTCAATGTTGCTTTTCACAAAGAATAGTAAGGTGTTGATATGACCTAAACAATGCAATTTAGTGATAAAATGGGCATTTTGAATTTGTAGAAAAAAAATGACTGATTGTGGCTTTATTAAGTTTTTTAACTAAATTTTGATCTTCGAAGAAAGGCTCTACTGAGTGCCAGATAGTCGTTGAAAATTCATCAAATGAAACAATTTCCCTCTAACTTTATTACGATTATTAAAATTACGTTAAGGAATAAACAGTGTTATAAAGGAGTGTAGGTTCACGGGGGTGGGGTGGAAAAATTACAGCAAAAACAGTGTTTAGAAACGTGGTTGCAAATTAGTGTTTAGAGATTTGACCAGTTTATTACCTAAAACGTGGAATCAAATGTATAAACACACCTAATGTCAAATCCCTAAACATGTTTAGATTGAAAAGGGTTAGATATAAGTGTTTAGATATTAACAGAACATTTCAAAATGTTTAGAAAGTGGTGCAAAATAGTGTTTAGAAAGTGTTTAATTTTAAGCACTTTTTGCGTTGTGAGGTATCAAAACAATTTTAGGACCTAAAATGGGGATTTTTCGTCGTATTTAGGTCCTAGGGGTAATAACAACATGTTAAGGATAGTTTTGCTCCATTCAAAAAATCTGTTTGAAATCGAATATTGCAACGGTTCCGCACTTCTGACGGACGAGAGTGACACCCCTTCCAATACCCAACTCCGCTAAGTACGGACGGCGCCACTTCAACTTCCCGGGTGGGGTGGGGTGGGGGTTACTGGATTTTGGTCGGGTCACCCATGCTCGTTCCAGGGGTTCTGAAGTTGACCCCTAACAGGACCAATTTTCATGAAAATGTACCCCTAACGAAACCAGCTTTTGGTGAAATTATAACAAGTTTTCAATGAAAAAATGTGTATTGCAAAGGGGTACTTTAAAACCCTGTATTATGCCCCAAATAAACACTAGCTTGCTATGTTACTTGTAAACTGTCAGAGACACTAAATATTATGTCAAATTTCTAAACACTAGAAATTTCTAACACTAAAACAAGTTTATATTCTGGGCATCAGGTCAGGTTGTCCTTTGAGGGCCTGATACTGTATCCTGGTAGCCAGTATACCTGTCCAGGGCGGGTTGATGCGGCTAAACCATCAACCATTGGTTTCTAAGGAAATTTGATGAGGGTAGCTGGTTACCCTGGTAGAATGAAAAAGAAGATCTACCTACAAGGGGGTCAGCTCTGGAGAGGCTTGGCGGCCATCAAGCACATGCTGCCTTGCATGGTGGGTGTGTTTGCCCAAAGGTAGGCCACCGCCGAAACTGTGGATTGGCGTCAGAAGGACATCCGGTCAATTAATCTTTTGCTCCAATAATCCTCAACACAGCTGCAGTATTGCGAGTGTGAGGTTTTAATTCAATTCTATTTATTGTATTTCCTCAAATATGGCAGACACAATATACAGGATAAAAAATGGGAGGAGATGCAACAAAAGCAAGCCTGAATAAAACGTGCCACCACCCAATAACATAATAATCACAAACACTTAGGGACAACAAAAACAGGACACACATAGACAAAACAACGACAATGACAGTGGTCTCAACCATGAAGATACAATTTCATTGCAAATATAACAAACTGCAGAGGGATGCCCCAAAATAATGAATAATCCTTAATTCTGAAGTTAAATTCACTTTAAAAAAAAAAAAAAAAAAAAAAATGGAACTTTGATGAAAAAAAAACTCCCTAACATTGGGCACTTACTGAATTGGACAAAATAGGAACCAGTGTGGCAACCACGGCACAATTCGCGCAGCAACAAAGACATCAAGTTACAATCATTGATCAAAGAAAAATCTAATGATATGTGATTCACTAGAATAAGTAAAATACTTTCGGAATTTAACTAACAAAATTTAACATGAAAACCTGAATGTTTGTTTTTTTGTTCTCCGAATGAAAGAAGAAATGTCCTTCCTCAAATCGAGTAGCACTTAGCCACTCTAGTACGAAGTGGTAAGTTATTCCAAAAAGTTGGGCCAGCGGTTAACACAGATTTCATTTTGTGAATCTCAATCGGGTAATTTGATTTATTCTTGATATCATATTATGTACACTTCCAAATCGGTGAATTAAATGATCCAAATGATGTGAAGTAAACCCATTACTATGTACTTGTACTAAACATACCCAGGGCCCTTATCTATAATTGGAACATATCTAATATATTATACTTATCAAACAAAGGTTTGGTGGGACATAGATAAGAGCTATTAGACATTATTCTCAAAGCCCTTTTTGAAGTTTGAAAGTTAGAAAGATATTCTCGCTAGCATTTCCCCATAACCAAAAGTCCGTAAGTCATATAAGCCAGAATTAAGGAACAATACAATGGTATAACGAGGTTTGGTAAGAAAGGTTTTCACTTTGTTAGAACGCCTATCTTTTTTGAACACGTTTTCCAATGTCCTTATATGGCAGTTCCAGATCAGGTTTATCGATAGTTATACCCAAAAAAGGGAGACTCGCTCTGATTTTTCACTTGCACCATTCGTAGTAGAAACCGAGTTATTTGCAAACATCTAAGTATAGGTCATTATTTTATATGAGCACGTTTTGTTCGAAAGGCTGTACCTATAAGCATAAGATTGGTTTTTGAGGCATTTAGAGAGAATTTATTGCATTTAAACCAGTTGCACACTTCTTTTAATTCATAACCAAACTGTCATTGTGTGATAAAGGGCATTAATCATTCTCACAGAATAAAATACGTTGGTCATCTGCAAATAAAATAAATTTTAAGATTTTTGAAGTGTGACCAAATTGTCGTTCATTGTAAATTATAAAGAGTAATGAGCCCCAAATGGAGCCCTGGGTGTACCACCGCACAAAACACATTTTCATATGATGATGTGACATTATTATAGGAATCATACGGTTTTCTGTCAGAGAGATAATTAGCAAACCATTTATGTGATACCCCAAGAAACCCCTCATGATATAATTTATATAGTAAAATATTGTGAGTCTATGGTGTCAAAGGTCTTTTGAAAGTCAGTAAAAATACACGCTGTATACATAGTCGTTATCATTGCCTCACTGATATCTTTTACAAAATCCAATACCGCCATGTACGTAGAATGTTTATTTCGGAATCCATACTGTTTTTTATATTAAAATGTTATTTTTTGTCAAGATTTAACATCTGTCGTGATTATACGTTAAAAGATTTTCGAAAAACAGGGTAACACAGAAACAGGTCTGTAATTACCACATTTGCTCAGGATCTATCCTTTTATAGATTGGAACAACTTTAGCTATCTTTAAATCATTGGAACAAACACCGGAAGTTAAGGGAGCGATTGATCTTAGTTTAGGGGATAGAAATTCACTTGCAATTTGTTTACAAGTTAATTTAAATATTATAATGGCCGGACTTTTTGTGCCTTCACCAAGTGGTCCTATTATCCTGATTATTTCATTCTCATCCGTAGGTTTTAAATAACAAGAAGCCACTAAAATGGTCATGTGATAGTATGTGTTGAAATCGCTTCCATTGTGTTTAATACTTGAGCTAACGAAGGACCTATGTTAGCAAAATATTCATTAAATCCATCAGAAATTGTTTTTGGATCTGAAATATTTGGCAAATTTATTTAACAAATTGTTAAAGTGACCTTTTAGAAGATTCAAAATTTGAGTTCAATTTTTCCAACGATGCCTAATATATTTTTTTCTTTTTCCAACAAAGTGCTAAAATAATCTGTTTAGCCAACCTAAGCACAGGTTCAGTTTATTTCTGTATGTTTGATAATTGAGAATATTTCTCTCGGTGGCTTATTCAGTGATTTCTTAAACAAAGATATTCTCTGCGAGTACATTTCAGCAATGAAAATGTTATCATGGTGTGATTTTTTTTCTGGCTTGGTTTTTCAACACATTTTTTACTTTCTTTTGGAAAACACTTTCATACACATATTAAACTTCATGAAGTGATTTGTAGATACATTGGAATCATACAGATGAACAACGGTATCCGGTCATTCCCTCGTTCACAGCGGACAAAACCAGATTTAAAAACTTGTTTAACAACAAACAGTTAACCATCTAAACATACCTTTTCTAAAATATATTTCATATCATTTACAAAGCCCTTAAGAGTGTAGCCATTATTCTGATGTCCATACTCACCACCACAAAGAATGCACACATTTAAGCTTGATATACATATTCTTTTATTTATCAACATTTCTCAACTAGATAAATACTTATCATAAATATGCAACTCACATGCATAACAAAAATACATGCAAACAAATCAATTTCCAAAAAGATGATCTACATGAAAATATGCTGTTGCATAATGTGTACAGCATATTAATATTATATGTTTGTACCTTTAACACTTGCACTAAAAGGCAACGAAACTGTGAAAAATAGTACCATTATTTCCCTAATTAGGGACAAAGTATAGAGTAGCACTGAATGGTAATGGATATCCCCAAAAAGTCAAAGGACATTTTTGGGGGTGGGGTGGGACAAAGGAAACCCAGATGTGGCTAAATTTTAATCTAATCTCTGTAGTTAAAAATCCAGCCAATTTTGATAGGATTTTCTAATGTAAGCAATTTACACTCTTTTTCTAGTTATGTATAAGATGAAAACACTTCAATTTATGGTGCGCCTTCTTTTGTATCCCTCATCCTTATACACTAGGGTGCATAAAATGTCCTCATTTGTCATTTTCATGTGCTACCTTGTCAAAATAAATACGGTGAACCAAATTAAAATTCAGTGAATGACCCCACATGACCTTGAAAGGACCTCAGAATTTCAAAACTGAATGTGACCAAACCATAAAGGCATGACCACCAAGCATTGTGAGTGATTTGACCTTGCATTGGACTTTGGAGGACCCAGTTGACTTAAAAAAAAATGGTAGAAATGTTGATTACACCCACAGTCATGACCATCAAAACCATGCATGTGATTTGACCTTAGATGGACCCATATGACTTGAAATGATCTGCAAAATCTTTGGCAATGAATGTTAGTGTTGACCATACCACTAAGTTTCATCTCCTACCACTGTTTAGTGATTTGACCTTGAGACCCCTACATGACCTTGAAATGAACCTGCAAAAATTTTCAGCACTGAATGTGACCACCCAGTCATCACGACCACAATGACAATTGTATGGACATTTCTAAAAGGAGTTGCATAGTATGGCCTAACACTCTGTTAAATTAAGCATTCTTGCCATTATTTAGAGCCAAAAACAACTGAAAATCTGTATTCCTAATTTTTGGGTGCACAATTGATAAGTTGCCTCATTATACATTTGTGTCTGTTTTTTTTTTTTTTTTTTTTTTTTTTTTTTAGAATTTGAAAATTTTGCTGACTCAAGACTTCTAATGCCTGGGAAAGATCAATCCATACTAGGCATGAAGGTACTTAGTTGGTACAATTGAAAGAAAAGGACCATAGCTATCCATTGTACCAAAAGTCATAAGCATCGGATGTTTCATATGAATTCACTAAAGCTTGGTACGACGAGGGTTAAATGGTTAATCATCTTTCAATGGACAATAACATTTGGCCAAACTAATGTACCGGTGCTAAAACACATAAAAGATTACCACGGACTATGACATTTTCATTATTCATATTGATGAAGTTGCATTATTGCAAGCACATGCATGGTTGGTTTTGGTGTTTGAGGGTTACTAGTATTTCATTATAAGAATGCAAAATAAAGGTATAAGCATCCAAAGCAGGAAAGCGGAGATTTGCAGTGTGCAATACATGTCGTGCTGAATGTTGCTATAAAGTCCCAGAGGGGCACTTGTATTCAAAGGTGGACTATGTGCATGAACAAGAAAATATGTAAAAAGGGTCCTTTTTCCCAACAAGCGATATATGCACAACATCTATGGTAACATTTTTTGTTCTACCTTCATGTTTGCAGATTCCAAATTGTGTTGTCTATTTAGTCAGATACTAATGCGGTAAATATAAATTTGATGCTATTCCGCAAACAGAGTTTGTATAGAAATACACAGTTTCCACCCTGCAGTCTAATGAATTAAATGATCCCAAGGTTAATGTTTCAAGTCCTCTGAAAATTTAAAATTCAGTCATGAAACAAATTATGTACAATGTGGCAAGTTTTGGCAAGTGTTGCAAGAGTTAACATTTGTTTCGGTTTAACAATTTTCACATTGGTATATTTGTCATTTCTGAAGGTTTAGCAAACAGTGCACTTGAACATTATTACCTTATCACAATGCAAAAAGATCATCATAGTGATTTACAATAAATGTTACAAAACATCTTCTTAGCATTGCAGAAAGTAATATTTAAGATTATTCAAGGGTAATTTCAGGAAACAACCCCTTTAGTGTCTTAAAGGCATGGAGCTTATTCAGCACATTTTGTGATACACATCACATCATTTTACTAAAATTGTGAACATTCAATGATTAATTTTTCATCCTATGGTGTGTGATAACATACCTTTTAATTCAAATCAATTTTTGATTATACTTTTCTTAAATCAACAGTACTATATAGATATACAGAATGACTTATTACCATGTGCTTAACATGAGTGTATTTGGTTGCATCAAGTACAACATATATTATTAGAGTTGTTATTCTGTCAGGACTATGAAGGAAGCTGTTTACGTTTAACTCTATCATACCCAAAATGTAAAATAAGAATGTTATAGTAGATTAACCCATCATGTCACCAGAGGTAAAGTTTTGGACAGCATAAATTAGTTGGGAGAGGAGGCAGAAAAAGAAAATATGTGGCCCGATTCACATGTTTCATGAAAGAACTAAGATAATCCGGCCTTTCATGTTGACATCATTTTTACATATCCAAAACCTGGGTGCTCAAAGGTCAGTAACATTAAACTCACCTGTTACATTGAATACCACTGAAGCAAATGCGATTGGTCAGAATGTTTTCATGTAGCTATAATAATGCGCTTACATCGGCTTGAATGATTTCATTAAGCATAAAATTTATCTCTCCTATTGGACTGCATGTTCCAATAGATTTAGCATGAAATTTTATTTTCCACCCACTGCACATGCCCCTCATTCAATGCCCATACCCTCGGGAAAATACTAGAGGTGACACGTTGGGTTGAATATACTATAGCACATTTCACATGGATTCCTGTGTACCCCAACTTTGTCAGGTAGGAAGAGGCCTCGAATTGTCAATACATGGACCCAAATGCATATCATTTTTTAATGGATGCCTAAAATGTGACATGATTCAAGATAAACTGTAACCACTTTTTTGTTGGAAACCCCCCAAAGAAATTGCTTAATATTGAAAATTGTTTGGCAAACTTTGGCAAATTCTTTACTATTTTGCAATATTAAAAAGTTAAAGGTGCTTGTTCTGATTGTCTTTTGGACCCTCCTGATTACCCGGAAGTAGTATCAATTTTGATATCAGATGAAAGGCCATATTTTTCTCAATGTTGTCCTGAAATTTTAGCTTTCAAATCTTTCTCAAGTTACAGATAAAAAAAACTACAGTTTTAATGGTTAACCTTCGATATTAGCACAATAGTGAATAGGGCATTGCACTATGCATTATCGCGTCTAGCATCAAAACCACAAGCTTGTTTCCCACGGTACTTGATGGTCAGTGTGTACAAGTGTCAGGCTCTCATATTAAGTAGAGAACACGACAGACAAAAATCGGAACAATAAGCACCTTTAATTTTGATAAACAATTTGTAAGTTCTGATGAACTTTCATACTAAAATTTGACCTTGGAAATGAAAGTTTATTATCAACTACAGTAGGCCTAATCCCAGAGGGTATTTTGAGTCAATCCCACAATGCACCAGTTTTGGGAAATTTCACCTCAATAGGGTCATGTGATCACATAAAAATCCTATTCTTAACACATAAAAACCCTGACTTTAATGCTCATTTTAGCCCACAAAGCATTAGTACTTAAGGAATTTTTGATTGATTATGAAATGTCTTGTGGTTCTTAACTTTTGGAACACTTTTTATCCCTAATTACTAACATGTGTTTAGTACAGTACGGTATAGGCACATTGCTATGCATCATGGGATTGATTCAAAACACCCTCTGGCCTAATCCCAAGATGGTAAATTGAGACCCACATGTGTATTTGTGCAAATTGTGGTACATACCTACTGCTCTTCTGTGGGCTAGAAACCTGAAGTAATTACGTTATCACTTTCGTGAAGCTATTTTGCGATTTCACCTTAATACGATGCGCATATTTAATATTATGTGAAAGCTATAACAATACCCTGCACTTCTGCCCAGACAGTATATAACAGTCCTACACTGAGAGCCAGGCAGTGGCGGCCAAGCCTCATTCATTATAGCAACTCATCAAAAATGTCAAAAGAAATTACAGCAATACAGAGTGCATACCACAAATCAATTTGGGTGCTTTGATGTGGGTCGGTCATGGGTGTTCCCATGACCCACATATGACCTCGTCCTCATTCGTTATTAATAAAAAAAAATAGAAATAACCCTTCCAATGGAGTTGATTCTTCATCTCCAACGGTTTTGGAATAAGAAAATATTCCTTGACAACATATAAAAAATTCAGAATTTTTCGTCAAGATTTCACTTTTACGTGTTAAACCAATGGCAACGTCTGACATTGGGATTTCTTGGTCGCCCTCCCCTGCTGAGAGCCTTCATTCCATAATAAAAGCATACCATGACATTCCATTAAGAATTCATTTCTTACAATGACAACAAATACAGACACTGTACATCAATACACACTTTGTTCATATTTATACCAATCTACAATAAGGCGGGTTGACAAAAGTTAATGGCAGGATTGAATCATACTACTGGCAAGATTGCCATGTAACTGTGTCATATTACATTCAAGAATCATGTTTAGTACTTGAACTGAAGATTAACAAGCAGTACTCAGAATTACGCGATGCATAATTATGCCCCCACTGACCCCAAATGATCCTTAGATGAGCCCTGACCCCAAATGGCCCTTAGATGAGCCCTGACCCCAAATGACCCTTAGATGAGCTTTGACCCCAAATGACCCTTAGATGAGCCTTGACCCCCCAAATGACCCTTAGATGAGCCTTGACCCCACATGTTCTGAAACTCCCCTCTCTCAACATCTCTGACTGAAAACAGAAGGGTTAACATTTGTACACAAATGCACAGACAGACACACACACACACACAAACAGACACATGTAAGAATTTGTTTCAAAGTCTCTTGACAAACTTGTTTGGCGGGCACAAGTACTCAAAATTTTACAATTTTGTCATGCACTTTTTATTCATTATATGTGATGCGATCTGATCTATCCAGGCCAAAGGCAGAAATTGTGAAACCAGAAACAGGCAAATAGGGTGCCAAAACAATAGAAATACATTTAAAAATTTTCATTACAAAAGCCTGTAACTTTATAATCCAAGGAATGGTAGGGGTGTGGTCATTTCAAGAGTAACACACTCGATTATTGGCAAGCTGATAACACAGCTGTTTCAGAAAAATCGTGAGAATTTGGCCATATTGGCCTACAGAGACCATGCTTTGTACATTATAGCACCCTCTATATTCCCATTCTCCATAGAGATTTGGGTAAAACTAGATTTTTAATAAAAAACGTATTTGTTTGCAAAGAAGTTTGGTATAATTTGCTCAGGATTTTGCTAGTGGAATAACTAATTCAAATCAATTGTCAAAATTGTGTCACTACTGATATTTTTGTTTTGTTCCAGTTTTGTCATAATAAATGAGAGTTTCAAACAACTGTGATATAAATGACAATTTTCCAACTTGCCCTCTTTGGCCCCAGTAGATCATCTATGTTACATATGAAAATTACAAACCAAAGCAGATTCGTCATGTTCAAATATCAAGTTCAAATATAGTACAAACGTCCATTGTCGTCGAATCAAGGCATCAAACAAAAGGTGAAGAAAAATTTGGATTCACCAACCAACATTTCCCTGAGCTTGATCAGTGTTGCAGAGATTCATCACAAAAGAAGAGTAATTTTTTCTATTTTGGTGTAAATGAGCAATGGATTATATCATATCTACAATATAACTGAAGGGAAGGCTGATATGAGTTTTTGGCCTGAAGAAGAATGGTCCTGGACCAGATATTTTCAACTCGTCTCACGAGGCACTATTCATGAAAATAGTGAATAGCTGCCTTATGAGATAATTTAACTGCTTATAGTCATGGACGCATATATCAGGCAGAATTAACACGTACAAAGAGAAGCAAAGACTATTGAATCTGAATGTGACTAAAGATTCAATATGATCAGAAATCCATAGAGGTAGAATGCCATGAACAGGGATGAGGGGGCCTACTTATTCAGCCATCTTTACAATCCACTGCTTGTGACAAAAATCAAAATCATCATGTATACTAAACTAATATAGTGTTTTTTTAACATTTTTCTTAACCCACATTCTCAATACAATGATGGTGATTAAAGGTGTGTGACCTGGTCATGGTCTAATTTTTCATGTGATGTATTCTCCCTCACATGGAAGCACATCACCAAAAATACCTGATCAAATTGTAAGTTAATAGGCCCATCCATTTGGACAGTAGAAGCAAAATGTGTACTAAATTGGCCCATAGAATAATTGATGGGGGTTTCGACCATATTTGGAGATGTTTTTGGTTATAACTAACGGCAAAAGGAAACATTTTTAAGTCTTTTTACTCACAACATATCTTACCTGAAGATTTTTTTAAATTCAGAAAAAAAAGGAAAATTTGACCTTCCCTGAAAAAGAAGTGGGTAAAAATTCAATAAAAAATAAAGCCACATTTTCCAAAGTAAAAAAATGTATTTTGCAATTGCCTTTTTTCACATTTCTTCGGAGACAAACTGGTTTTTTATTTGGCCCTATACAGTACAAAGGAGTCACAGAGTTTTTTTTACAGAGACCATGAGTCACCTCAGAGATCAAGTTTTTCAAATCTCCACAGGACCTCCCTGGGATTCAAAGATTTTTTGACTGATATTAGCCAAAAACAGTAGTAATTTTCTGGCAATTTTAGGTTTTAGCCAACAATAATATTTATACTCTTGTCTGGCCTAAGTAAAAGTGACGACACGCGCAGAACCCAAGTATAGCCTTTCGTTGCAGTTGCACTTCTGCTTTGAACTACATGCTGACTGAAAGTCGGTGCAATGTATACGCCCACATTGTTACTTATAGTCGGGCTGGACAGGTAAAGGGCATTGTGTTTCTCTTACAAAGTACACAAGGACTGGGACGTCTTACTTGTTTTTAATGGGCACTGAGGATTGCACACAATTTACAATAGGCTGCTGCTATAGTAGATTAAACACGTGTACCAGAGGGGAAGTTTTGGCACAGCGGCGAGTAGTTGGGAGAGGAGACAGAAAAAGAAAATATGTGGCCCGATTCACCCGTTTCATGAACGAACTAAGATCATCTGGCTTTTCATGTTGGCATCATTTTAGAAAGAGAATTACAAAAGACTTTTGTGTTCGCTAAAAAGTCATTAACATTCAACTCAAATGTTACATTGAATACCCACAAGCAAACACGATTAGTCAGAATGTTTTGAAGAGTAATTGTAGCTCTAAATGCGCTTAAGTTGATTTGAAGGCTTCCATTATAAAGCATAGGATTGATTCTCTGTACCATCGGACTACAGTTTAAATAGAGGTCTTCCACCTTCGGATGAGTGGGCAATCTTGCCGGGAAGGGTATAAAGTCCATTCCAATTTCGGAGACTTTCTAAATCTAAAGGACGACATGCATGTTGGATCTGTATGCATAAAAGTAGGGGTTTCACAACTTTAATAGCATAAGTACTTGAGGTCGGGGATTAAAATGATATGCATGAGTGAGGTGAAAGACCTCTATAGATTTAAAGTGGAATTTTAATTTTCACCCACTGCACATGCCCCTCATTCAATGTCCATACCTTCGAAAAAGTACTAGAAGTGACACGATGGGTTGATCTACTATAATATTGTACCATATACAACAAACTTCAGCAATACATTGGGTAACAAACCAGAAGGTTGATTCCAGGGGTGGGTTCTCAAATATATCTGCCCACATGGTCAAAGGGTACCAAATACATGTGAAAGATGCATGTTCAAGGGCCGATTACACTTTATTTTACCTTTTCTGTATATTTTGGGCTGGTTGGGTGGCCAAACGTCATAAGTTGGCAGGCCAGATCTAGCCTGTCGGCCACCAGTTGAGACCCCTCACCCCTCGATTTTGGGGCTCAACCAAGTTACATAGCTGATAATCATAAATGAATAATGATGCACCCACACATCCACATATTTTTTATCCCACAATGGCGGCTTTCCCTTTCAACAAAAAAAAATAGACAAGTTCACCTTTCACACAATTAAAACCAAAAAGCATGAAAAGCAAAGAAGATGCACCAACCTTTCATTATCACAATTTTTCAATATCCACATCATACATACATACTATTAACACAAAGGGTTAATATTTGGCCAAGCCAATTCTGTTGTATGGTTGGGCACAAATGAATGATTACAATTGTAATTCTTTGTAACCTATTTGAAATAATGTTCAAAGTTCAATGACCTTTGGCACTTGACCAAAAGTTTAAACAGCGATGGATTCTAATAGTATTACAAAAATTTTACAAAATGGTTAGTGTCCATGCAAGATCATAGTATCTAGCCTCAAGTACTCTGTTATGCTTCATGTGCTTTATTTCATAATGCATAAGTGTTTCTTAAAGTCAAGATAGCAGTGTTTCTAGATCGTCTTATATGGCACACCTACCAAATAACATGTTTTAATCAGCAACTGATAACAACTGATCATACTCTGAAGACTGTTGAAAAAAGGGGGACAGAAACATCAGCCATATATTTAATTAGTTTGTGTTAAAGAATTTCACCACCTTGGGCTAAAATACTTATTATCTAAAGAGTGTGCTTGTTTAAAATGAGCAAAGAACCCACTTCTTGTATATGTTGTATTTGTGGTGCATTAAACATACCTGTATGTGAGTGCAACATCAAATTGTATCACACAATGTTATTGTTTCATGACATAGGGAAAGCCTCTACCCACAAGGTATTTGATTTCAGGACATACATACAAAAACATAAAATAATGACACCATCTTCATATAGGTCTCAAAAATAGCTATCCAACAGAGTAAAATATGAACTCATCCCTAAAAACAGTAAGTCTTGCATAGGGAGGACAAATCGTGTCACGTCCCCTAACCCAGCATAGGACTGGCCATAGTCTTGCTCTGGAAATTTCCTGATAGGCTGTTTGTCTTTTGGCCCTTTTTGGCCACAAGAGCCCCAAAATGAACAAGATAGAGAAATCCTAAAACATACATGATTTTTGACAAATTTTATTATATTCTGGTCTTGAAAATCAATTACAGTAGCTATGATATCAGTACTGTTCAATTTGCTAAGAAGAACAGCTTATTTGGAGAAGTAGTAGTTATTTGAGCCACAGCAATATCAAGTTCACCTCCTTAATTGCATCCAATAACTTTTTTTCATAGGCCTCATATTTATACATGCATAAATGTGACAAACTATAAATTTCTTTGAATGGAGAAAGTAATGTCCCCCTTGCATTTACTGAATAATTGTATATCCTTTCAAATGTCTACATAAAAACCTGGAAAAAAAGAAGGAAAACTGAGTTCAAAATTCCATGAGACCTCTGGGACAGCCAAAACGGAGGAACCATAAAACTGGTCCAGCTGTCAATTTTTAGAGTTCGGGCAGAAAAACTTCCTCAAACTCTACTTAGAAGAAAACATGTTTGCCAGCAACAAAAATATATACCCTCATTGTCATCATCCATTGAGTTATGTCTGACTCGCTGTGACCTGTGAGGTTTCAACTACAGTCAATCTTTCTTCATACACTGGAGATCATTGACATATGAGTCTGTAGCATCCATCAGTCCATCTGTGTTTGAGTCGAGTCTTCCCTTTTTTTCAAGATCCTTTAATGATGCCTTGAATGACAACTTTTTCAAGGTTATCTCCATCTCTCAGTGGCGTACCGAGGGCAGGTCGAGCAAGAAGGGGGCAATTTCCATCGTTCCGCCAGGAGGGGGCAAAATTCTTAAATCGTCCGCGTGATCTGCTCCATAAGGGTGAATTTGATGTGCGCGTTATCGCGCGAAAACGCCAAATGTACTTAATTTGCCAAATATTGCGGCTGAATTGGTTGAAAATTACCAAAAAAGAGGGATATAAAATGCCAACATTTTGGCCCCAATCGTCCATTGTTTAGAGCCAGAGGGGGCAACTTTCCCCCCTGCCACGGTCAGTACGCCACTGCATCCTTCTCAGACTTGACCAAAGTATTGAAGTTCAAGCTGGGAAATCTACTTTGCCAGAGAGGTTTGCTCTCCAATAACAGCACTTACCGCGTTTCATTAGTAATGTGACCATTCCATGAAGTATTGATAGTCAAGTGACGGATGGGAAAATCTGCTTTGTCAGAGGGGGTTGCTCTCCAATAATGTGGACTACCTGTTCATTAGTAATGTGACCATTTAATGGAATTGCAAGTAGTTGTCTCTCTGGCCTTTGGAATGTGACCTTTTGAACAAGACTGGATAAGCTATGGAAATCTATTAAATAAGACCAACTTGCAAATTTGTCAACTTCTGCTTCAAGTTGAAATTTCACATGGCTTCTTTGATATCATTCTCTATTTTATTTTGCTGGTTAAAGGTGTACAATAAGAGCCCTATGTCAATCCATTCGTGAGTTGGACAAGAGGGAGGGCAGGTGATTACAATTTTGCAAGATTTTATCGGAAATGTACTATGGCGAGTAACACCTGTCCTTCCAAAATTGTTGTAAGACAATAAATGAAGATATTCACACAGTGACAAACATGCAAAGTCTCTGCTGCTTGGGGCTAGGGTCAGCCACCAGAACTATTTGTTTGCCAATGTTTCCTCCAGACATCATGGAGACAAAGCCCTTTGAGCAAGACAGGCCTTCTGCCACTGTTTCCGATACTAGATCAGATAATAGAAGTAAATGGAAAAAAGGATATAAAGAAAAAATACATAAAACTGTGTGCTTACCAACAGCAACACAAAAAAATTCTTAGAACCCAACATGTAAAACAAAAAAATTCTTAGAATTAACTCTCAGTTTTGAAATTTTATATATAACAGATTCCATGACAAGATTGGATTTGTGGTTGCCCTAATATTTTTCCTTTGTTACTGCAAACAAAGGTTCCCTACATTCTGAAACAAATGAAACAAAGTGGGAATTCAGGCTGAAAACGGGTGACAGCCATCATATTGCCATAAACAGACACATGGCGGCTGTTACACGAGACTTATGATTCTGACTAAGTGATAAGAAAAAATGTCCTCCCAGTTAAGTTAAAAAAACACAAAGAAAGCCCGAACACTTCATACCTTTATTGCACATGATTGGATACCAGAGATGCAGATGAGACAATACTGCTGGGAAAAACTGGTCTACATCTTGAGTATCAGGAATCCTCTCCCTGGTGATATTTATGTCTTGCAAAGATGTTTTTGTTTCTTGGGGTAGGGGTGGGGATAGGGCAATAGTCAGTATTTGCATACAGGCTATGTGGCCACAGAGGACGATGTGGGAGTGGTTGTTATATGC
>JAMKCH010010245.1:0-55524 GCA_023653785.1 Ophioderma brevispina | reverse complement strand
CTTGTTTTGTCAATTCTAGTATTGTCAAGCACTTTATTTTAGCAGACACTCGTTGATCTTATTTGATTGCCGTCCACTTACGAGTTCAATAGTTCCGTGTTTATTTATTTCTTGTTTTCAAGAGTTGATAGGCTAGGCATGGTTTGCTCGTGCTACGTTTTCACAAATTGCAGTAGAAAATATAAGCCCATTAGGTAAATCCCGAGTTGTCTCTGCAAGAACAGCCCATAAAGTATGTGATGCGGTATACACAACATTACAGATGAGCTCAGATGCATGCTCTCTTTTTCATGAAAATATATTGGACATGAACCGCGGTTTGGGGTCAGCAGAACTGTGGTGTAATATCGCTTAAAAGCAGATATGGCTTTTAAAAATATTGTTCAAATCTTTCCATACTATCATTTTAAGCAACAGTGACTGTTCTTGGTACTTTCCACTTGCTACCTTCATACTAAACTACGGTCACCTAGCCGAGCTAATGTTGGGTGTTGTTTATTGTATGGTTTCAACTGATACATTTGATAAAACTGGAGACAGCTGCCATACAACTATAACTATATACGGTCAGTAACTTCACTATAACAGCCAGGCCATTAAAGAATATATGCCCAGTTTGACGTGAAGGTACTTTTAGAAAGCCTAGTAGGTCTTATGTAGGCCTATGTGTAGGCCTTGTGATTGAAGGATATAAATTACATTGTCCGCATTACTTGTGGCGGTTATAAAGAGATTACTTTTGCGCCAACATTTTGTCAGCAGTCAATTTCCCATGGTCAAAATCACTAATATCTTTACATGGTATGGCTTACCTGCTTCCGTAGCATCAGCTCGGCATCCGCATCATCAACTGTCATAAATAGCCTGCCAGAGCACAACGGGTGTATCCTCTTCTACCTGATATGTAGAGCGGACCAAGACCCTACTTTCGGAGACAAAATCCGTTACCAAGCCCCCAAGTTCGGAAATCGGGGCCGCACATCCCTACCTGAAAAAAAGTTGAGTGCCCCCCCCCGGCCTACGTCCTTTGCAGGGCCGCCAGGCGTTACTCCTGTGAGCATTTTCTCGTCGGAAATCATTGCTTATCACAGGTCCAGTTTTGTGCCATTATGATAGGCTAGGCGTTCACTTCCATTCGCCGTATGCCTACTGTCATTACGTAAAAAAGTCTCCTGGTATGGATTTTTCTTGGTATGCGTACTGTCGCTGTGTCCAACAAGCGGGTCTTCTGATTTGGTTTAAAGCTGTATTTTCTAGGATGGTTTCTATACCTACTTTTCATCTATATTTCCAAGTAGTAAGCACAGTAAGTTTTTGTTTCGCGAAGTGGAATTTTCCGTGTAGAAGATTCTCGCTTTTACATCGACTCAAATGCGATGCCTAATTTGCATAACAATATAGCGACATCGACTTTGAAACAGGTGCGAACCATTCCAAACATATCGAGGTAGCTCCCCGTGCAAATCAAAATGACGAAATGTATTTTTTATAGTATTGTGCTTTTTACACTGATAAGTGATATATGGTATAGCTGGTTTTAAAAAAGTATTATCTGTATTGAATGATAACTATTTAATTATTTTACTCTTATAGATATTGTAATAATATTTTTAGAATAATGCAGCAATGGCCAAAAAATTGCTTCCAATTGTAGGGCTCGCGCACTCTGAGTTTGTGTCATTTTAACGGCAGTTTATTATTATTATTATTTTTATTATTATTATTATTATATCACTATATCCTACGCTAGGGCGAAATTCTCTTTTGTTATGTATAGAGTTCGACGTTAGGGCGAATTTTTTTTCGCCTTAACGTTATCCTTTGTTTGCGCTTTATTCCGTCAAAAGATATGAAATTATTTAAAAAAAAAAAAAAAAAAAAAAAAAAAAAAAAAAAAACTGAATATTAATTAATTAGACATGTAATAAGAAAGCTCATATAGCCTAATGAATTATAAATTTTCGCCCTATGGTTCAATCTAGGAAAATAGTATTATTATTCAGGAATTTGTGTCTTTTAGACAAATATACCTTAGAGATAGTAAAAAAATAATTTTTAAATACAGATGATCCAAATTCAATATTTTTTGTTTTATATACTAAAAACATATATTAAAACAAGGTTTTACAACTGATAAGACTAACTATTCGGTGTGATTTTAGCCTTTTTTGGGGGGAATCCTTTAATTTTTAATAATATAAAAAAACGCATATTCGCATTTTGGTTTTTGCCCTACCTACTCAGACTACTAGAAACAAACTTGATTTTTTTGTGGGAGGGGGCGGCTAATTGTATCACGCCCACGTTTCATTTTTTGCTATTCCTAATAAATATAAATATGCTCAAATGATCTTATTGGTATATCAGTAATTTGATCGAATATTTTAATTTGTTTAGTTAGGTATAATTTTGTTTATCAGTTAGCCCTTCATTTCCATTTTATCAAATTTTATCACTTTTTTCGGTGTGTTCCTGTCGGGTATATGCCCAAGGGTTTTGTACATCCCTCCGTCTAATTCTTTCGTATTTAGTATTTTAGGGTGGGTCTTTATTTACTTCATACCCCGGGCTTCATACCTGTTATTATTATTGAAAAAAAAAAAAAAAAAAAAAAAAAAAAAAAAAAAAAAAAAAAAAAAAAAAAAAAAAAAAAAAAAAAAAAAAAAAAAAAAAAAAAAAAAAAATCTCTCACTCTCTCTCTCTCTCTTTCTCTCTTTCTCTCTTTCTCTCTTTCTCTCTCTCTCTCTCTCTCTTACTCCCACAATATTTCTCTTTATAGAGGTTGTTATTTATCTCTCTTCATATCTGTCCTTGCTAATATTTCCCCTTGGGTTATTTTTAGAAGGACATACTTGTTATATACTTCTCTCGTTTCCCTTACACAGAGAGGCATTTTACTTTTGATTGGATTCGACAGGTTTGCTCCATCCTACAAGTGGCTTTATTTTCCACCTAACTGGGCATACGACAAATATGAGAGTCCATGCCAAAGGGAAAACCAATGATGCTGGTTAGAAATCCAACCGCACGTATGAGATGACTACTCTTAAAGGTTTACAAAAACACGCTGTTTCAAAACCTTTTGACATTCGGGACGCGAAATATTACATTTGTTTCCTTGGTTCCTCAATGTTATTATACGACATTGATGAAATTTGTTTCATCGATCGTAAAATATTTCATGAATTTATAACAATTTAAAGGCACTATCATTGATCCACCCAAAAGAGTCAAAATATCAAAATTTGCAGGAGTAGTCTATAAGTAAAGGATAAGTACGTAGAATTCGCGAAGTTATTTTTTTCCAAATGCAAAATGCCAAAAAAAGAAGAAAACAGCACTGTTCAAAGACATGAATCTCCATTGAAGTAAGTTGTGGTGTTATAAAAGTGTCACGTACGAATAAAATATCCGATTTGATTAAATTTATGGGATCGCATTAAGCCATATTAATTGGTCGAGCTATGAGTTGCAAAAAATTTGTTGCGAGACGCAAGTGATAGTCGATGCCCAATATTTTAAAACTCATAGCGAGACCATATTATTATTGGGCGTACCCAGTAAAATCATCCAATTTTATCATTATCATGTTTTGGATCCGATATTTTCCCACACGTGGGACTCCTCAAAAAAAGTTGATAATGTCTTTACTTGGTTGCCTAATTCAGTCTTATAACTTGCAGGGTATGTTATGATAGCTTCTAACTTGTTGAAACATCATAAACTCTTTATACCTTTTTGATTATTTTTTCGTTTTCGTTTTGGCCACTCAACGATAGTTAGTGTGCCTTCTTTAACAAACAAATATCTGCATACCATTTACCAACGGTAGATCTGCGCTAGAACCTTGGAACAAGAACCGCGTTGTCTCTCTGGACCTAATGTCATGGAAGCTTAGGATACTAGTTAAATTACAGATCTCCACAAGATTCTACCACATTAAACGAGCCATTTCACTCTAGTGCTTCAGGATTCACCGGCCCTAGACTTACATACTATAAAACAAATGTCGCACACTGATATTAAAGAAGTCATATTCAAAATACTTTTATCCATTGTGATATCAGCGGTGCTCAGAACGAATTAAAAGTCAGGTAGAGGTACGTGCATAGAGCTCGAAGGGCGGAAATGGAGTACAGACTTTTTCTATCTATATATTTTAGTTCATTAAGACCTAAGACAATAGTTTTTGGAGACTGTGCAAAATTTGGTGTAATGGCATTTTTGAAAATACAATATGGCCGCCATGTACGAAATCACAAAAACTTAAAATTTTAAGTATTTCTGTTACAGACACAATTTTGGCGCTTCTCCGGGTTTTAAGCAGGATGAAAGGTTAGTGATGTGATTTGATCACTATATCCCCCCCCCACCAAAAAAACCAATATGTCTGCCCAAAAATAAAACATGCGCCCGGAATCATTAAAATAATCTTAACTCTTTCAGTAGACCTATATATGATACGCAGAATATAGTCCAGAACACCTAAAACATGTTCTGTGGGTATTCAAAATCTGTTACAATTAAACATATTAAATCTACATCCGGAATAATTTTAACTTTTTTATTTTTAACTAAAATTAAATCTACATTCGGATAAAATCTACATACGTCGACGCGTCAAATGCTCTGTACTTTTTTGCAGTGTAGACATAAAATTCTATAATCTACATGTATATAAAATTAATGTTTTAAACTTATAAGATATACAGAGTGAATCAAAAAAAAATTGTGCATGAAAAAACACAAAAGTTGACCCTGACCTGTTTACCCAACTGTGACGCAATTGATGTTTTCATGATCTGCATATTTTTGACTTTCTATGCTGAAAAATTGACGTAATTTGGTGAAGAAATGAGGTAGATATGAAAGATTTTCACGGCTGATCCAGAAATATTTGTCACCATATTCAGACAAAATAATGGAACTGAAACCCAGCTTAAAGCGGCACTGGCACAGTTTCACAAAATATGAAATTTCTTCAATTTGCTCTCAAATGATAGTGTAGGCCATTGGAAGCACAGAGATATATTTTACACATAAAAATAACATACCCCAAAACAGATAGGGACATTGATATGAGGATAAAGACATCCAGAGGCCAACTTTTAAGTTTTGTGTATATTACATGAATATTTTTGACTCGTACTCGCCGATATTAAAACCACAAAGGTTATAGACCGATCAAACAGTGTACATAGCGTGGGAAACATGCATACGGCGTGCGTGTTCTTGTGTTAAACGCCATTTTCGTCGTCTGCTGAATTTAACGTCGCCGGCGACGTTAAATTATAAAATCGTTCTGTTTACCCATAAGGAAGCTGATTTGGTGTTAATCATTTCGGGTGAGGGCTTTTGTATATAAAAGCCTTACAACCATGCAAAAATATCGATTTTGAAAAATCTTGAGGGCGCACTATTTTTCAAATGTGCCAGTGTCTCTTTAACTGTGTTGGAATGGGGGTAAAAATGGATCAGCCGCGAAAATCTTTCATATCTACCAAATTCCTTCATTTTTTCAGCATAGAAAGTCAAAAATATGCAGATCATGAAAACATCAACTGCGTCACAGTTGAGTAAACAGGTCAGGGTCAAATTTTGTGTATTTTCATGCACAATTTGTTTTGATTCACTATGTATGTATTTGATCATTAGAACCCCTTATCTGGCATTTTTCTTAAGGTATGAGATGTGTGTCTTTGAAAATTACAAACTAATATCTGGTATTTTTATTTTGGCAACATGCTTAAAATTCAAGATGACGGCCAATATATTATGAATATATGACAATTTTTAGGTTTAGAAGATCTTAAAAGGCGTGCATATTGGCTGTAATATTGATTTGCAGGCATGTTAATACACCAGAAGTGTCAGATATGAGTTCCTACTTAATTGCCAAAGATCCCAGAATTATGTCTTTATCGCAAACATTTGTTGAGTTATGGTTAAAGGGGGATGGCCCGATTTAAAGGTGCAACGAGAGATTTTTGAGGCATCCAAATATTGTGTCATAATTGTAATTTCATATAGACTAGACATAAAATAGATTTCTTACCTTGTATTTGCCTACAGAAATGCCTTAAAAGAGAGGAAAAAGGTGATTCTGATTTGATTATATTTCAATATAAAACATAGGCTGAATTTCGTATTTGCTCCTATACGAAAATAGAAATGTCATTTTTTTTATACCAAAGAAACATTTCTCAGCTTAATCCTTTCAGATGGGGTTGTATTTGATAGAAAGCTTTGCATCAGGGCAAAAATCAGTACTTTCGATTTTTTTAGGGACACCTGATATGTGAAATCTCTCGTTGCACCTTTTTTTTTAAGCAGATGAAGTTTTGATCTTGATAGAATGGACTTCATTCCAAAACTCCATCTGTAAATTTTCGCGCCGAATTTCAATCCGTTTTGTGTCAGACCTAAAAACGTGAATTTTGAAGCCATATGCACTTAGAAGCCGGTGTTGTTAAAATTAATATTGGTCGACCAAAATGGGCCTATTTTCGATCATAACTTCCAAACTAAACATCCTTTAGCCCTAAGATTTCACAGGGTAAATGAGAAAATATAGTTTAGCTTTTTCTGATACCAAACTTTGGACCACTTCCGGTAAAATTAGGGGGTGGTCTCTGGGGACGAGGCTATTAGCGTAGGGCCATGGGACTTTAAATATGAATGATACCGGGCCAGGTTGATTCGGGGCGGCCATATTGAATTTGATGGTATTCAATACATCAAAGCAATTCATCCAGTAGATTCCCCGGCTTGAAAAAAATGGAAATAGAGAACACATGTATACCTTTTAATGAATTTTTAAATGAGGTATGAGAGTGTGATTCCGGCCATATTTGTTTCTATAAAATGCCACGGCACGAAACGTTTGCACCACCTCCAGGAAATTATTGTGGCTTACTTATTAATTAATTAAACTAAACCTGTCAATAGAAAAGTGCTGCCAATCCATTTCACCCTGCGCTTATAATTCCTCCTACTATTTAATATAAAATTGTATTGTATGATTACTCCCACAATCAGTATTGAATAAACGATTGTTGTATGTAAACGAGAAGGAAATGTGATATCATTTCTTGAAACTCACGTTGGTTTGCGAGTCCGAGTAAGGTCGATCTGGTAAAGATTACTTCATTGTTGATCGGATTATTAACCTTCCAAGTTTTACTCTCTATCTATTTCATGGTAACTTAGAAATACTCTTGAAGCTCGGGTTTCGGTTTTTCCAGTTCCTTGTTTGTTTCTTTGTACAGAAATCATATTATAATAGGAAAATGAGTGATTTTCATTTCCCAATCGTCAAAACAGAATCCTCCCAGACCACTGGAAAAAAAATCTTTACAGGAAAAAATGAAAATCAATAAACCAAATTCAGTATCACACCGGTTATAATGGCACTGTTTTAATTGTCATAACCAAGCAGCGGATCTCGAGATCATGCTCTCGCACATCTCAATAACTAAACTCCATACAGTACCTAATCTATATATATCTATCGCTCTAGACCTACAGACTCGATTATCTATATATGCGTATCTCTCACAGGAGTTACCTTCAGTTTCAATAAACATATTTTGAAATCGGAATGCTTGTTGCAAATTTAAATAAAATGCATTCGAATAAGTCCAAAGCTAACTGTGTGGTTCTGAAAGGGGACTTTATTGTAAGTTGGAAAGAAAAAAAGAAAATTTTTTGATGAAAACAGTGTTTGTAATACATGCACATGGGGAAATCCGGCCTTTGAAGTTGAAGAATGTCGTTCTTTAGCTTAGAACTACCTGGTTCTTTAATATCAAGGTACTAGGATTACTCTAATTGCACATCAGTATGACGAGTAACACGATAGTAGGTACCGGTGTTCTCTCCAACAAACTCACATATACTTTAACCACTTAAAAATTTCTTGAGATAACCTGTACAGTACACCTAAGTGAGGAGCTTTTATACACTTGACAGCTCCTTAAATTTGGATGCATTTCGGTAACTTATTTTTCGACAAAAGAACGAAAACCAATAATACTGTAATTCTACATTATTGCTACATAACTATTTGAAGTGCCTTTAATCGCGATCACTTTCACCGGCTAATATTTATATGGGGAATGTGTACTATGTGCCTCTCTTGTTATAGATATGTGTTCCTCACTGCCATGAGAAATGTTAATTATTTTATTTTTTTTAAATACGTAGTGGATCTTTAAAACATAAGCTTCAAGGTTTATTTGGCAATTTATTATTCCCTCTTGACACTTTTCCTAATTTAAACAATATATGGGGAGTTAGAAATCTTAATTTATATCAAGAAATCTCTAAGTACTCGTGGCACGAAATTATCAGTGGCATAACAAAACAACTTTCCAAGAAGGGCAAATTTGAAAGCCGGCCATCCAAAAAAGGGACCCATAGCAAGATAAATCATCAAAACAATGTATTTCTGATTTCTATTAAAACTGCTCGCGAGGGAGAACAATGTTCCATATGAAAGGCAGTTTTGTCCTGTTTAAACTGGTTTGGGGGTAAGGTACCATGAGATATTTTAAGCCACAAGTACTTTGAGTACTTCAGATATTTTGAGGTAGTGTTTGCAACAAACAGGGCCGTAGCAGGATGTATTTTGGGGGGGGGGGTGCGGGAGGGACTTCAAAAGTGGAACTTTTGTCGAAAAAGTGGACTGTTTTCGAAAAGTGGAACCTAACCCCCCTAACCTAAGGTCTTTTTGACTTGTTGAACATTTTTTCACCAAAAAAAAGTGGACTTAGTGTCAATAATTTCTCTAAATTGGGGGGCTTTTTATCAAAAATTTGTCAGCAAAAGTGGACTTTTTGCCCCTTGGTGGGGAATGTGGGGCGGCTGCGGGGGGTGACCGGCAACGAAACAACCGCAAACATACACTGACAGAAGACGAGAAGCTGGCAACAAAATAGGTTACTCCACACATTTGAACCAGTGTGCCTATTTCAACTAACCGTAAGATGCAAATTCACAGTCTCAACTACTCCCACAATTGCAAGTCGATCCGGACTATGCGGGGGAACAGACGAAACGGGAGGAATCCCAAACATCACCCTATTTGGCGAAAGTTAAGAGGGCTATCAGCTTCATTTTTTCAAATAGATGTAATTTGAATTTGTTTTTGTGTTTTGTTTTGTTTGCGTTGTTTTGTTTTATTTTTCCAATAGGCCACAGTTGTATCATTTATTTATTATTCTAGTCGACTATCAAGTGCAACTTTAGACGTTGTATTTCAATGTTTGATAAAATGCCTAACAATAAATTATGTTTTGCCTGGTACCATATTTGCTGAAAGTAGGTTAAAGATTTAGATTATTTAGATCATATCATCAAATAAAGTAATGGAACTTAATTAATTTTAACATAGTATAGCTAGCAATAGAATCTTTTCAGCATTAAACAATTAAATCTGTACTTGCCAAAATCTAATATAGTTCAGGTAACAAAATTAAATATTTTTTGTCTTATTAAAACATGTAAAGTCAATTGCCAAACAGCTTATATATAGTACTATCGCTAAAATTCTCCCAATAACACGTCTAAAATATTTTTCTGACCGACAAAATTATTGCCCAAACAAAAAATTAGTTGGCATTTCGCGTCAATTCATAACTAGGCCTAATTTATTAGGCCTTCTTTACTCTATGACAATTCCCCCATTTAAAATGAACCATTCTGCTGATATAGATAAAAAAATGATTTCCGCGTTTCGCATAATTCCCTATTAGAAACAAAATTACATAGAACTTACTATTTCATATAAAGATTTCCAAGACAGACTTTTGTAATCTGAGAAAACGATAATGAAACGCTTGTATTGAGATCTCCCTGTATAGTGTTTCAACCACCTGGACATTTTAGTGTCAACTTACATGATGAATACAATGTTGAAATGTTATCCTGTCCTAATGTTGTCATCTACCTTGGCTAGCTCACAGGTATACGCAAATCTTATACGTCAGCTCTCTGGATATGTCATCGTACCATTGGGGAATATAATGACATTATTTAAAATGACATTGATATCTTTTAATCTATTCCCAGGTGCCCGCCAAAACTTGTTCCATCTTGAACCAATGACAATAGATGTGCGCACACAACAACCGGATAACTAGCGGCCTTTAGGCCTAGAAACACAGAGCGGCTTATAATGTAAAGACGTAATTACCCTGTTTATAGGGCATCGACCTGTATCTTCTTCCTAAATATTGATATTAAACAATATTAAAACACGCACACACACCTGTTTTTGCCGGAGTAAATTGTGTCATAAGTGTCACAGTCAATTTAATAAGCTTCAGAGTGCGAAAGCACGCATTGGTGATGGGACTCGTTGTGTGTAGTTATCAACCTTGACATTGTATTGCACAATCGATGTCATGATGGGTAACTCGGGTTGGTTGGCCACAAGGCAGAGAAGAGTTGATACGATCTATGCAGTGTACACTTTGATTTGGAAATAGCAGAAATATGAGGTCATGAAACTGACATATTACCTATTCAAATGAGCGTATGGGGACTATACCTTTTTCATATCCGCCAAGCCGGGGGACTTAGGCACGTGTCCAAAAAGACAAAGTCCCACGCAGGTCCCAAAAATGATATGTGCGAGCATAGGAACCAAAAATTAGCTCCTTATTTGGGGATAGGGGGAAATCATTGCACATTACAAGTCTTCTTTGCACTTCCCAAAACAAATATCAAGAGATTGGTTAAAATCATCCTCTAATAAATGTGTATGGCGCTGGTTAAGCGTATTTCATAAATCTAACTATTATGGTCTCAGCCAAACGTACTCCTAGACAAAAGGAAACGAAATTTGGACTGCAGTTTATATGGATGTTTTGTAATAAAAATGTACGCAGTCACAAGAGTTTGTTGAACGATTTCGAACGAGATATTTAAAAAAATTGAAAGTCAAAAAATATTTAAAAAAAACAATATTTTTCAATTCCAAACCCCTTTACGCAAACCCTGTATAATAAATTTTACATGGCACACTATACAAGACGAATAGGCTGTGTTGCCATCCTTTTCACTCACGTCTAGCTTCGTCTGGTGTTTTTTTAAGTTGAGCTTTCGTCCGATAAACAGGTAAGATCCTGCATTTCAACATTTTTACAGATTATTGATGTGATTTTCGCTAAGGCATTCCTTTCAGAATATGTTACCGTATTCTTCTTTGAAGAAAATCTGTAAAGATGTTTTCAAATCATTTGGCAAATTAGTACATACGGAACTGTATTTTTGTGAAAATTACATATACAATCTTGCAACCAAGGTTTTTCTAAATCAAAATTTCATGAGGATTCCAAAAATCATGGGTGTCATTTTTAAAAGTGTGTTCTTGGATGTATTATAGGGGGCAAGGCTTATACAGGGGTCAAAATATAAAAAGGATCAAAAAGGTGTTTTAAAGTATACCATAATGTTCAGTACCTTTCGAGGATTTCAGAAAGGTATAGTTTGCCCTATCTGAATGGTGCCAAATTATTCATCTTATTGTCAGAACCGAAAAATATATCATGACGCATCCTTGGCAATGACGTTTTAATGATAATTTAGAACGACAAATATGGCCGGGGTCCACAGGGTCTATGGGAGAGCAGTAGCCGTATCTGTAAAAGTCTCACTTTGAAAGGGAAACACAGAATCTATATACATTTTCCTATTCAGTATGACCCGGTGAACGATTTAAAACCAGTTTCAACAAAATCGGACCATTCTGTAAAATATGACCTTGAACTGTCTTGAGCCTACTGTACTAAAACAATAGGTCGTAGATATGGCAAACTATACCTTTTTCACAACGTTATGAGCAACCGAACAAATTGGTATATATTTTAAAACAATTTAAACACTTTTATTGTTTACCCCTGTACAAACTTTGCCCCTTATAAAACACCAAAGAACACATTTTAAAAAATGACACCCATAATTTTTAGATTCTTCATGAAATTCTGTATTAGAAAAACACTGGTGTCAAATTGTATATAAAAAAAAATAAATCAAAATATCAATTATACTCGATTCATCCTATATATGTGACCCCGTCCACCATGCTTTTTGCGAGGTGAAAATTCAATGAGGCGCAGGGACTTCTGTTAATCATGTTATTGTGACCACTTTTTACGACCTGAAATAACACTTAATGCGTGTTGCATACATGATGAATTGTATTCAGTGTGCGGATGATTAGTTATATTACTGATAATCGGTGTGGCACGTGCATTTGAATTCTTTCATTTTCCCGGTAGAGCTTGGTTGATCCCTCTCCATCCCTCGCCGACTTAATTGAATAGGTCCAAAACTCCAGGGGGACGAACATATCAACGCGAATCGACTATACATTTCCCCATATACTAAATATCTGCAGGTTTTTTCAAACTATCCTGGATTTTTTTCAGAAAAGGTACAATTCTCTTTAAGATCGGTTACCCTTCCGAGGGAAACATAGTACACTTAACAGTACTTCAGTGATCTTTTTGTTAGAAGTAGGTATATTTGCACTCCTTTCAACGGAAAATCTATCCCATGGAAAAAATGATGAACACGTTTGTGACATGTAAGAGTTGTTTTAAATTATATACATGAAGTATTCAAGTATACGGATACTCAATACCATATGGGGACGTTTTTCCTCGTGGGGACGTTTTAAAAACAAGTCCTCATCAGCTAATTAATATGTATTAGCTCTTAGAAACAGCCCGTCATCCTAATTAACATATAACGCAATAAAGCCATATAAAGATTATATGACCTATGATGTCACATGTTGACATTCAGGACGCCCTCTGTTGTGTTCTGACAGGCAAAATATTACAGTAATTTCTATGACAGACCACATAAACTCTGGTCATAAATTACTTGCAGAACCTTTCCTGATCTAAGTCGATCACAATATGCAGCTAGTAGCATTAGCAGGCATGCCTAATAAGAGTGTTGTTATTTAATTTTAAACTAATATTACAGAAAAAAACCGAAATATTCCTTATGCAAAGTATAGGGGCTTTTGCCCGTCAGTTTTCTGACGTTTTCTCTTACACTCTTACTTGAAATTTGTCACATTTCCCGTGTCGTTTAATTTTGACCTTGTTTGTGTCAGAGTGACCAATTTATTGGTCGTTATGAGTGGAAACGTGTGAAACTTTCTTTTTCCGAATCGGAAATAATCAAAACATCTTTAACAAACTTTCCGAATCAATTAAACCGCAAGCGATGTGATTGATTGTCCACTGTTAATCGCAAATCTTGCGTCTGATTGGCCACCAGAACTGTATAATTTATGCATGTGATCTAGATCTCCGCGAACAACCACGGAACTCATATTTTTCACAGAAAAAACTTATGGTACTGTTAATGCAAGCAATGCAGCTGCACATTCAAAAAAAAAATCATGTTTTTATGCACAATACAACTTTGTTCCATTCACTGTTTGCATTCACTAGTTCATGACAAAAAATGATACACACTTCCCAATTTGCATTGTGGGTATATTTTCTTTTTAGTGTCAATGTTCCCGAGTGAATTTTTGAACCTCCCAAATGTGTTAAAATTTGACATAAAATCTATTCAATTTCAATTTGAAAGGAAGTAATTCATTTGAGTACTGATTATTGTTTATTCCGATTCTTTTTTAACAACAATTTTTTTTATTTTGATTCGGATTTTTGAGTGTTTTCAAAATTGTTGTGTCATTTCATTGGACACCTTTTTTTCCGTGTCGTTTTGACCAATAATGGTGGTTTCTCCCGCGAACGAAGTTCCGGTCAAATTTGACAATTTTTTGTGTCAAATAATAAAACCATCTAGAATAAGAGAGTGACACCAACGGGAGCGCCACAAACTAGAAACGAAATTGTCACATAATCTATTAGTAATTTGGGTTTATTCCGTTAGTTTAATAAGTTCAAAATGGTTCATTTTGATCTACTAAGCAAAAAAGGTGTCATTTTGACACTATAGCAAACAAAATAAGAGATGATCACGTCTACAAACAAGATTAAGTATACTACATCACCTTTTTTTTTTTGTTAATTGTACAAGTTTTGTACTTAAGTCTATGGACTAGACCATAGAATCAGGAAACGTTCCTTTTGCTCACGCGCCAATAAAATTGAACGCTGATTATTAACTTGTCAACGTATACTTCCGTGTGGAACAAAAATTGTCGTAGTTTGAATTAAATTTTGGACAAATTTGCAAGCAAGCTATCATTTAAAATTCATCAATTTACAACGGGTCGGTGATCTGTTATAGAGAATGTGGAATGAGAAATACAGGATGTGAGCATTAATGAGCGCGAGTACTGATGAAAGGGGCCCATTGAGCTTATGCTTACTCGTACAGTAACCAAATGTACAGTAATCGTTTTACAACATATTTTATATCAGTGCTTCCATGAGCGTAATTGTCTTGAAGAAAATATCCACAACCTTCCCATGGTATTTCTCCCAGGCCGATATGTACAAGAATTTCAGTCGACGGTATACACTATACCGAATAATTCCATTGTTGTTTGAAGAGACCCAAATTCAGAAGCCCAATTTTTAAATACGTGAATGCGGTTACGTTCATCATGCCGTTCCTATTTTTTGATCGGGAGTATAAATTGGGGGGGGTGGGTAGTGTCTAGTGACGCAGGCATACCACCGCAGCTACATTCGCTTACCTCTATAAATATCGGCAGAAGATAATACCTGTGTAAAAGTTCGGTAATTACAGACGAATGAATGCCTATACACACTTTGAAACAATATTCACAGTAACGTGATCATACAGATACTTAAACAAAGAATGCCCTACGTTATAATGAAAAGGAGGAAAGCCCAAAATGGGGTGGGGAGACAGAAAGAGAGACACTAGATAAACATACACTAACGGACCCCGGGAAACCCTGTTTTTCGAGAGGAGGTGATTTCCAACCTACACGTGAATTACTTTTCATAGTCCAAGCGGTAGTACATATAGCGCCCCTTGCATATGACCCATTGCGCAAGAGTCTCATAAAATGTTTGATGGTTTTCTGGTAACATTACCTTCTGATTGCAAAATCTTAATGCTGCAACTTTCTCCCATCTTGACATTTGAGATAGGGAAGGGTTTAAATTCCAGGGGTAAAATTTGTTATGTTTCTTACATGGTTTCAAAGTTTAACATTACACTGTTCAGCTGGTCCTAAGATAAAAAAAGTTAATGATTCTTATATCTGGACACTTACTACTAAACAAACAGGCTTAAAATGGCAAGTGTCATCATAGGGTAAGTTTTTAAAATGCACCGATTCTTCTCAAATAGACTCAAATTAATTCATTGCTCGTGATAATTTTAAATATCTACCAGCATGTCAAATAAATGTTATGCATTTTGTTTGACATTTTGGGGGATATAATTATGGGGTAATATTGACAAACAGGGTCTATGGGGATCAGCCCGTCGGGACTGACCAAACTAACAATTTTGAAACCGATTTGAAACAAATCGGGATCATTAACAAATATTTTCTCACTCATGATGCTCTGAACAGTCTTTGGGTTCTGTTTTGCATACCAAATCGTTAAAGATATAGGCCCAGCTGAACATGTGTATACAACTTTTAATCATGTATGAATCATTTTTACAAATTTTACCACCCCAGTAAATATTAGACCCCCTCCCATTTCTCAAAATGCTCAAGATGTTAAAAGTTGCATCATCGAGATTTGTAATCAGCAGGTCAATGTTGCCAGAACCATCAAACATTTTATGCAACTCTTTTGTATGGTCATATGGGCCTACTGAAGGACGACCAATCTCTTTCAACGATAAGTCTGATCAGTTCCCAACATTTATATAGCTTTGTTCATTTCAAGAGAGAATACATGTATGCCGACCTTTTAATCAACCTTTTCTGTGGAAAATCTTTAGTGAGTAGGTTGTTGGCCTTTCAGTGTCTACCTGCTTAATCAATTCATGTTTTATAAACCAGCTTTACCATACTGGAATCAGTCATTGCCTCTACCTAATAGTTGGGTTCATTACAATGTCGCTTGACGCTATCGTTCGAACATGGCGCGCCTGACGCATGAACATACGCGTGTGTAAAAAGCATGTTCGAAAGGCGAGCGTCTGTAAACGTCTGCCGATAAAGTATGACATATTAACCAACCTTTAATTCTCTCTCTTGGTTGACTCTCTCTAATGTTAATGAGCAACAATGTACTTAAAAGATACAATTCCTTCCAAATGAAAATACTTAAAACCATATTAAGAGTGAACACTGTAAGCTTGTAAATCCTAATACCGAGTAAAATTTTTCACTGTTTTAAGAGTGGATCTTTACATTTCACTCTTTGACATTGAGAGATTATTCCAACATGCAATAAGCAGTCAAGTATGATTAGATAGGTTACAGTAGGCATGACGGTTACGCATCATATACTGGTTCTTTTACCTTGTCCAGCATTCCAGTTGCGAGGGTTTTAGTAGTTTGTCATCACCCGGATCATCACCAATGACTAGTGGGTTGAGGCAGCCTGAGAACTGAGATGATCAGTGACACTAATACCAACAACATCGACCCGCCTGGACATACACGGTTGTAGTTGGTGGCTCGATGTGATACAGACGGGTGACCAAAAGCCTGAACCATAGTTTATGTCCTTTTGGCTCTATATAGGCTTTCATTCACCTTACGCATGCATAACCTATAACAAAAGATGTAGCTCCCGATAGTATTCGTCATCTCAGATCGAATTTATACCCGATCGGATCAAAGTACAATTGTGCTATTCAAAGTGTTACCCTACTTGTATGCATACTATCCACACCCGCCCATGTCGTCTTTAGATTAGAAATCTCCAGAAATCTGGATGTACTTTGCCATTCCCGGCAGGATGGCCGCTAATCCAAAGGTGAAGACCTCTATTCCATCTGATAATCTGAAGTAGGGTAGTGGAACCCTTGTTAGGAACAATACAGTATAAAGTCTCTTTAGCTGTTCCACTGCATTCCAGTATCTCTCAGTTTCGTCTGACTTTGTCTTTGCATTGGATAGGCCCCTATCATGAGCCTGGACGAGGAGTGAGGTCGACACGCATTGGGAGCAAATTGATGATCCGATGGTTATAGCTGAATATTATGCAATTCAGACACAAAATTACAGTTTTTATCCACCGATGTGTGACAATTCACTTTTAGTGACTTTTTATACAACAGCAATAACAACAAGAACAACAATCCTAGAAAGCACATTTTTCCAGGACTGCGTCAGCGTGTGAATCGAACAAACCCCTTCCTGATAGCAGCACACTAGCTAATGGTTGTTATTGTAACTTCAGGTACAATCAGGTTCAGCAGAAAACAATGCAATCTGTTTTTCCTCTTCAATTCACGGACAACATTTTTTTTTTTTTTTGTTTTTTTTTTTTTTTTTTTTTTTTGTGCCCTTAAATGTACTAGCTTTGAACAATAAAAAAAAAAACCCCTGCGTTGAAGGTTTTTGTGTTTTCATGTTTGTAATATTATCCCCGTATACCAAACCTATTTCACTGATAATTACAAATTCAGGATTGTATGAAAACAACTTGTACTAACCAAACAAAAGATAATTATTATTGATAGTGGTGTTTTGTGTTCATTTATTTTCAAATGCACTAGAGACACCACCTTTTAAATCACAAGGGCAAGGCAATGTAAAGAACCTTTCTTTCAGGGAATGATGGTCATCTTCACGCATTTGTATAATTGAAAATATGGGATTAATAAAAAGATACGTGACATTTGCAGTACCGATTATTTTTTTAACGACGAATATAAACGAAAAACCTTGTACAGGTTACAAAAGATGCATTGAGTACCATCAGATAACTCCCCCTCATCTATTTTAAAGATATCCATAATTTGTGGCTGATTTTTATTTATTTTTTTTCAAGACTACTTTCTCGTTTGTAAATTTTTTTCCAAAAAGTTTTTTTGATTAATTTAAAAGAAAGAAATCAATTTTTGCTCAAAGACCCACTAGACAAATATCTTCATAGACCGAAAATTCTCGTTTATTATTCAAGTTCGCTATCAATTAAATGTCTCTTGTTTTGAAACATTGGCTCTGCACCCATTTAGTATTAGGAAAGTGTCCCTTGGATATGTGCCCCGTTTTGGTCGACCAATATTAATTTTACAAGTACTCTTATTAGGCTTACAGAATCACGTTTTGGCTCTCACATAAAAAAGGATAGAAAGATCGGCGCTAAACTTTACAGATGAGGTTTTGAGGTGAAAGTCGTCCAATCAAGATGAAAATTTTATATAATTAAATCAATCCGTCCATCCGCCTTTTATCAATTTGAAGCAAACGAAAGGTCACATTTCAAGCTTTGTGTAAAAGGAAAAATCTCATTGTGTTATATATACAAACCCTCAACCTATACTCTCTAAATGTAAACGAGGGAAAATTTCACTCCCCTCAAGAATGAAACTCTTGTAAACCACTCCAAATTGAGTGCTTTGTACTTAAAAAGAGCGAATTTCCACTGCAAAAGAATTCGTGTTCTCCCTCCTCAAAAGGGGTTGTCATCTCGTCAAACGAGTGGAAATCCACTCTTTTGGAGTGATTTTCACTCTTTTGAGTGGAAATTCGATCTTTTTTAGTGCAAACCACTCATTTTGGAGTGGTTTACAAGCATTTCACTCTTTTTGAGAGTGAAATTTTCACTCTTACATTTAGAGAGTACCCCCAACAGAAGCTATCCAAATCAATGTATTAAAGGTGCAAAGAGAGATTTCACATATCAGGTGTCCCTACAAAAGTTTAAACCCCTGATTGTTGCACGAAGTCAAGCTTACCAATATACATATCCCCGTTAAGCTTATAGTTATTTCTTTTGTATTGTATTGGAGTAGGTAATTCAGCATATATTTTATATTGAAATAGAAGCAATTCAAAATCATCTTTTCACGTTTAAGACATTGATGTAGCCAAATACAAAGTTAGAAATCTATTGCTTGTTTAATCTATGTGAAATCGCTACAAACGACACAAATACAGATATCTTGAAATCTCTCGTTGCACCTTTAAGAAATTGATACCGCCATTGTTATATCCGTTCAGGGTTAAATACTATAAAACACGAGATCGCAATTATCCAATCGCCCTTAAGCAGTTTCAGCAATCGAGATCAACAAAAATTTGATCAAATGGTCATATTTCAAATGTGACCCTGCCCCGTATTATTTATGTGTATTTTTGGCACTTTACGATATGCTACTTTAATTCCACGTGATTGGCTAACCGGTTGATGACGTATGCCTTGATCGTGGCAAGGATACCCTTCACAAACAATCACTCACTTGTAAATAGTGCCGAAGGTAGAGGTTGTATTTTGACGAAGAGTTGTATATAATAAATCCGTTTGAAGGGGCGGTTGTTAATAACAGAATCAAGGTAAGAATAAACAGTTTACTTTTATGTGCAGGAACTTTCTTGGTATAAATATATGAGTGTATATGAAATAATACATTAAACGGTTATGTTCTGTATTTGAGTTTGTTACAAGCGTATGTGTGTTAAATGTACATGTACAAGTATATAAGTTAAATGTGATGTGTTGAGACGAATGTGTACTGGCCGCGTATGCTGTGGGGTTATGTAATTAATGGTGGAGTGTAAGATCTATGTTGGGTTATAAAATATATTATTTCAGAAGTGGTCATTTTTCAAGAAAGATGCCCTTATTATTTGACAAGTGGTAATTTTTTCAAGAAAGATGCCCTTAATTTTAAAAAACATTCTGATGTTTTTCCTTTGTAAGTGTATATAGATTGGTTGTTATCCTCAACGACAAACTACTTTTGCGCACTGGTTAACATGTGTAATTGCAAAAATTAAGCGATTTGTAATTTACAATCAATGGAAGAAATATAGATGATGTATCGTCTTTTACGCTGACAAGTGAAAACGATTGTATTTCTAAAGGAGGACTTTCAGTAATAAGCAAAATAAAAAAAAAAATAGAGATGATCACGTCTACGCACAAGATTAAGTATACATACATCACGTTTTTAAAATGATGTAAACGTTTTGTAAGTAAGTCTGTGGACTAGACAATAGATCAGGAAACGTTCCTATGCTCACCGCCAATAAAATTGGAACGCTGATATTACTTATTTCAACGTATATAATCCGTGTGGAATACGTCGTAGTTTGAATTAATTTTTTGGACAAATTTACCAGTGAATTAATTTTTTGGACAAATTTACCAGCAGATATCGTTTGAAATTCTTCAATTTACAACGGGGCGGTGATCTGTTATAAGAAGTGGGGAATGAGAAATGACAGGATGTGAGCATCCTATGAGCTCCATCTATAATTTGCACTATTTTTTGTCCAAATCGGAGTAATTTTTAAATTTGACCCCTGTACAACTGAAAATTATCCTTTTTATTGATTTTTGCTGTTTTAGCCTATAACTCCAAAACTTTCGGCCGCAGATAGTACAAACTATACCTTTTTGGAATCCTTATGATTAAACTATTAACTTGGTATACTTTCAACATGATTGGATCAATTTCAAAATTTGACCCCTGTTATTGACCTTTGACTCCCGAAAAACCAATTTCCCCACCCCCTACGATAACCCTTTTTTGGTAAATGTTGATACCCATACCTACCAAAATCAGTTGAAATCAGCTTCTTTAACATTTTTCACAGATGAAACTTACTCTAGGGATACTAGTAACGGAATGTACAGTATCGTTTTACAACATATTTTATATCAGTGCTTCAGTGAATCGTAATTGTCTTGAGAAATATACACAACCTCCCATATTTGTTATATAATTTCCCAGACTGATATGTAAAAGAATTTCAGTCGATGGTATATACAATACCGAATAATAAATACGTGAATGCGGTTACGTTCATTATACCGTTCCTATTTTTTGATCGGGAGTATAAATTGGCAGTCTCTAGTGACGCAGGCATACCACCGCAGCTGCATTCGCTTACTCTATAAATATAGGCAGAAGATAATACCTGTGTAAAAGTTAGGTAAATTACAGACGACATAAATGCCTAGACACACTTGAAACAATATTCACAGTAACGTGATCATACAAATACTTAATCAAGAATGAACTATTGACTACGTTATAATGAAAAAGGAAGAATGCACAAAATGGGTGGGGGAGACAGAAAGAGAAACAGAGAGACAAACATACACTAACGGACCCCGGGAAACCCTGTTTTTCGAGAAGGGGGTGATTTCCAAACGTGATATGCTTCATAGTCCAGCGGTAGTACATATAGGGCCTTGAATATGACCTTGCACAAGAGTCTGCATAAAATATTTTGATGGTTTCTAGGTAACATTGACCTGCTGATTCCAAATCTTGATGATGCAACTTTCTCATCCTTGAGCATTTTAAGCTAGGGAAGGGGGTAAATATACAGGGGTACAATTTGTAATGTTTCTTACATGGTTAAACGTTGTATATACATGTTCAGCTGGTCCTAAGGATTAAAAAAGTATAGATTGCTATATCTGGGACACTTACTACTAACACAACAGGCTTAAAATGGTTCAAGGTCAACATAGGGTATTTTTTTAGAATGCACCGATTCTTCTCAAAATAGACTCAAATTCTTCATGCTGTTGAATATTAATGTCAAATAAATGTTATGCATTTTGTTTGACATTTGGGATATAATTATGGGGGAACTATTGACACAGGGTCTAAGGGGATCAGCACTCGGGACTGCCCATACGAACAATTTGACACCAATTTGAAACAAATATTTCCTCTCATGATGATCTTGAACAGTTTTTGGTCTGTTTTGCATACACAAGCGGTTAAAGATATAGCAAACCTTTTTTAATCCTTAGGACCAGCTGAACATGTGTATACAACTTTTAACCATGTAAGAAACATTACAAATTTTACCCCAGTATATTTACCCCCTTTCCTATCTCAAAATGCTCAAGGATGCCAAAGTTACATCATCAAGATTTGGAATCAGCAGGTCAATGTTGCCCAGAAACCATCAAACATTCTATGCAGACTCTTTTGTAAGGTCATATGGGCCTACTGAAGGACTACCAATCTCTTTCAACGATAAATTCTGATCAGTTCCACAATTATAGCTTGTTCGTTTAAAAAGAGAATACATTTTTTTGCCGACCTTTAATCACTTTCTGTGGAAAATCGTTAGTGAGTAGGTTGTTGGCATTTCAGGTTCCACCGCTTAACCAATTCATGTTATAACCATCTTTACCAGACAGGATCAGTCCATTGGTATACCTAATAGTGGGTTCATGTACAAATGTCGCTTGACGCTATCTTTCGAACATGTGCGCGCCTGACGCACGAACATACTCGTTGTGTAAAAAGCATGTTCGAAAGGCTATCGTCTGCAAACGTCTGCCGATAAAGTATGAACCAGCCTTTAATTCTCTTGGTTGACTCTCTCTAAATGTTAACGAGCAAACAATGCACTCTAAAAAAGAGTGACAATTCATTCCCAAATGAAAATAACTTAATTCAAAAGAGTTAAAATCATTCCAAAAGAGTAAAATTTCACTTGGTGATCAATCTTAATTAAAGAGTGAACACTGTAGCTTGGTAAATCCTAATACCGAGTAAAATGTCACTGTTTTAGAGTGGATCTTTGCCAATTTCACTCTTTGACATTGGGAGATCATTCCAACATACAATAAGCAGTCAAGTATGATTAGATAGGTTACAGTAGGCATGACGGTTACGCATCATATTTCTTCCCCTTTCTCAGCATTCCAGTTACCAGGTTTTAGTAGTTTGTCATCACCCGGATCATCACCTAAATTGATTAGGTGGGGTTAGAGGCACCTGAGCCCAGAGAAGATCAGTGACACTAATACCAACAACATCGACCCGCTTGGATATACAACGGTTGGTGGTTGGTGGCTCAAGTGTGATACAGTACGGGTGGCAACTGGACCAAATGCTGAACCCTTTAGTTTATATCCTTTTAGGCTCTATTCCATCTGAGTAGGGTAGTGGAACCCTTGTTGGGAACAACACAGCAGAAAGTCTCTTTAGGCTGTCCACTGCATCCAGTATCATCTCCAGTTGTCTTGACTTTTGTCTTGCTATTGGATATACATGAGCCTGGACGAGAGAGTGAGGTCGACACGCTTTGGGGAGCAAATGAATGATACAATGGTTAGCTGAATATATGCAAAATCAGATAAATTAATAGTTTTTATCCACCAAGATGTGTGACAAATCACTTTTGAATGACTTTTTATACAACAGCCTATAACAAGCACCGAAGCAACCCTAGAAAGAACATTTTTCCAGGACTGCGTCAGCGTGTGAATCGAACAAACCACCTTCCTGAATAAGCAGCACAATATAATAAGTGGTTGTTATTGTAAACTTCAGGTACATCAAGTTCAGCAGAAAAAACAATGCAATCTGTTTTTCCTCTTCAAGTCACTGAGAACTTGATGCCCTCCAAATATACTAGCTTATGAACAAAATGAAAAATGCTTGAAGTACGAGTAAATGTTGGAATTTGAATGGTTATTTGTGTTTCAGATTTGTAATATGACCATGTAATACAAAACCGACGTACTGATAAATTACAAAATTCAGGATTGTATGAAAACATTGGCACTAACAAAAACCAAAGATAATATTATTGATAAGTGGTGTTTTGATCATTTATTTAAAAATATGCAACTAGAGACAACACCTTTTTTATCTAAAGGGTAAGGCAGGTAAATAACCTTATCTTTCAGGGAATGATGGTCATCTTCACGCATTTGTATGATTTGAAAATAGGATTAATAAAAAGAACACGTGAGATTTGCAGTACTAATTATTGTTTTAACCAATCAAAAATAACAAAACCTTGTTCAAGGTTACAAAAGATGCAATTGAGTACAAATAGATAACTCCCTCATCTATTTAATGAGATCCATGATTTGTGGCTGATTTTTTATTATTTTTTTCCGCAAAGATCTTTCTTTGGGGGATTTTGTAAATTTTTCCTCACACAGGCTCTCATTAAAAAAGAAGGAAATACAAATTACTATTTGCTCAAAGAACCACTGATAGGACAAAATGTCTTCAATAAGACAGAAAAGTCTCGTTTTATTCAAGTTCGCTATCAATTAAATGCCTCTTGTTTTGAAACATTGGCTTGGCACCCATTTAGTATTAGGAAATTGTCCCTGGGATATGTGACCCATTTTGGTCGACCAATATTAATTTTACAAAGTACTCTTATTATGCTTACAAAATCACGTTTTGGCTCTCACATAAAAAAGGATTGAAAGATCGGCGCTAAACTTTACAGATGTGGTTTTGAGGTGAAAGTCGTCCAATCAAGATGAAATCTTTACATAATTAAATCGATCGGGCCATCCGCCTTTTTATCAATTTGAAGCAAACGAAAGGTCACATTTCTTGCTTTGAGTAAAAGGAAAAATCTCATTGTATTATACATACAAACCCTCAACCTATACTCTCTATGTAAACGAGTGAAAATTTCACTCCCCTAAAGAATGAAACTCTTGTAAACCACTCCAAAATGAGTGCTTTGTACTTAAAAAGAGCGAATTTCCACTCATAAAGAGTGAAATTCGCTCCCAAAAGAGTAGATTTCCATTCGTGTTGTCCCTCGTTTAACTCCTCAAAAGGGGATGTCATTTGTTTATCTCGTCAAACGAGTGGAAATCCACTCCTTTTGGAGTGATTTTCACTCTTTTGAGTAGAAATTCGCTCTTTTTTTAGTACAAACCTCTCATTTCACTCTTTTTGAGAGTGAAATTTTCACTCTTTTTGAGAGTGAAATTCTCACTCCTTTACATTTAGAGAGTACCCCTCTTAAAACAGAATGTACTAGACCTGAGAACAGATCTAATTTACAAGACGGCCGTATTGTGAATGGATGGTGATTCCCTTAATGACCCCTTGAGGTGACTTGACCTTTGACCCCTTTAACTTCACCAATATGTCACAAATGTCATTAAATGTATTTTTACGTGTTAACAACTTTACAAGGATCAATATTATTGAATTTCAACTCAATCCAAGCATGTCAGGGATTTGATCTTTTCACCCCTATAAGGTGACCCCTGGGTCCCGGATGGGGTCAACTTTACTTGTTCTGTATTTATGATGCCACAAGGATTATCCCTGACAAATTTCAGCTCAATCGGAGCTTGTTTGTAGATTTGACCTTTGACCTTGAACTTTGACCTTTGGAGTTGAGACTATCATTGAGACTTTATTACCCATTAATGTTACATCAATTGCTAGCAATAACAGGCTTTATCTGTCCTCAAAAGGCTGAGATATAGCCAATGTGGTCTATTAGTTTTAGCCATTTTTTGGCAAATGACCTTTTGACTCCTTTAAAGGACCTTTGATCCCCGCTATAAAAAAAAATCTCGTGTACACAACAAAAAGCATTGTTCCAATGCAAAATAAAAAAATTCTGTTATGCTTAGTTCTAGAGATAAAAATCTTGAAATTATTTACCTTAAAACCGGAAATAAACCTTAAATTGACCTTTGACCCCTCCAAAACAAAAAATTTTTTGAAATTCTTTGTTTTACTACAATTAAATCTGAAAGTTCAGGTCACGTATTACTATGTTTGGGTTTTGAGATAAAAAAAAATTGAAAAATTTGGAATATTTTGGTTTGTGACCGACGGAAAAGTGACCCCTAATGACCTTTGAGCCTGAAATTGTGGACAACCCGAGGACCCTGCCTGGTAAGAAAATGTGCTCTAATGACGTCACTCTGTTACGTAATTTGGAAGGACGCGATTTTTTGAATTTTTTCACAATTTGGGCTTTCAAACCGGAAATGACCCCCTATGATGCTTTGACTCCTATCCTGCACTTTACTAGGGGATCCCTCAAGCTAATGGCTCAAAATAAGGTTGAACCCTATCTCAAGTACACTAAAAGATCTGAGAGGTTTGTTTAGGTCAATCGAGGGTTGCTGAAGTTCCAAATCCTGCTGCATGCCAAAATTGTAAGCTGGTGAAAGTTGTGAAATTCTTGTTTTAAGGGACACTTACCCGATTTCAAGATAACATAGTTATTTTAATACGATACAACTATGCCACATCTTTAAGAAAAATTCAATGTCACATTAAATGTCAGGATATTAAATTTGTTGATTTTTAATTAAAAATGTATCAACGTACCGCTAAATGATTAAAGGGTTACTACCTGATTTAAGAGTAGTGAAGAAAGCACCAGGTGGAGTTGAATATTATTTGCACCTTAAACCTTTACACATGGATGTAACAACTTTGTAACAATGGCACCATCAGTACCGATAATTAAAAAATATAATAATTCTTTCAGAAACATAAGGCCTAAGTTGCAAAGTCAAATAAGTACGTGACTCCAGTATGTCTTTCAAGTGAAGGTGCAGATTTAGGTACACGCTCTTTTACAGTGATAACAACAAACGAGTCTGATTGTATGAAAATTCAAGGTGCATGATCTACAGTCTGCTTATGGTCTCGGCAAATCAGGGCGAAAAAGTAGGGGCGTTTCAGGTAAATATGTACCACAAATAAGGGGTCATTCAATACACAGCCTGAATAAGAATGGGTCCCAGTCAGTATGGGAACTTTAAGAAGGGGGCATTGAGTTCACAAACCTCAAGTTCAAATAGGAAGTGAGTCTCTTCCAGAGTTCAAATGCCAGGACATTATCAAATTTTCAAAAGTGCGGTAGATGTTGTGCAAAATTTGAATTTGGATGTTATTTTTTTAAAGTGGATACCTTGTATGGAAACAAGTTAAAGATTTTAAAAAGGGGGTTATTGGGTTAAAGTTAAGACAGCAGCACCAAAAGGGGTCGTTGTATACAAAAAAGTTTAGAAAGAGGGTCTTAATCTCTGAGGTACCCCCCCCCCCCCCACCACACCACCGGGAAAAAGGTGGGGAAACGTTAAAAAGTCATTATGTCTTAATGTTAGTGGCCTTCATTGTTACAAACTGCAGGACTTGTACTGGGTATTCATGATGGGTGGAAATGTAAGTTACAATACATCAAGCTATAAAAAATAACAAATTTCAAATTGAAATATTTAAGCATGCAGTTGTGCTAAATACCAGCTTTATGTCTTGTGTCAGGGGGGGGGGGGGAGAGGGGGATAGGACACCAATCTGCTCGATTTGGAAGACAGCTCCCGACCCCCCAACTTTCCCAACCTACACAAGACCGCATTTTTTTTCAAAAATGGCTACAGTCTTGTTCAAACATTGCAAAAATTTACAATCCTTATCCGACAGGGATGATTAGTCGGCGAGTATCCCCGTCGTCACCGAGACAAGGGATGCTGAAACAGCCAGAGCAGCTAGCAGGCGGGACAGCATAATGGAGTCAACAAGATCCAGCATGTTTAATGGGCGACGGCAACTGTTCAGTCCCCGAGTAGTCGCCGACCTTGAAAACGAAGGGGAACAAGTGTGACATGTCGCTGTCAAGAATGCTCGTCGATTGCAGTCAGACCCGGAGGTTGTTGACACCAAGAAAGGTACCGTCACATTGAAGACAATTATGCGACGCGACCCAACCTCTCCCATACTACACAAGAACACATTTCTTTCAAAATGGCTGCAGTCTTGTCTCAAATTACAAGACAAGAGATAATCAATCGCCGAGCAGTAGGCGATCAAGCATGCCACTGTGCAGTTCTCAATCAGTCGCAGGAAATTTAACACGACATCACAAGTTGCTCTCAAGACTGCAAGTCGGCGCTTATCGTATGTAGTAGCCGAGTTTAGTAGCCGATTTAACATGTCCAGTTGGCTTGCATTTTCTCTCACGCTTGGAGCGACTCATTGCCGACCACTTTCCAAATGCACACAAACCACTCTGATGCCACCAACTAATCGGCTACCGCTTCCAAAACCGCTCATGCTGTCAAGCCGACCTTCCCCCGATTCCAAACCCCGCCACGATTTTTTAAGATGCAAGAAAAAAATCGTTTGGCCATTTTTCCAATTTGCAACGTGCTCCAGACACACTAAGACTGAGAAGAATGTACAGGACAGTCCCAGGGGGGGGGGGACTTGGCCAAAACTAAACATGGAAAAAGGGAGGAAATTACTCACGATTTTCGGAAAAATGGCCAATCGGCAGTCTTGGGCAGTCTGGAAGCGGTTTCTAGCACAAATAATGGGTAAGACTACGACCGACTGTACAGAAACAAGGCCCAGACTGGCCAAACACACCTGAAAAAGGAAATTACTCACGATTTTCGAAAAATTGGCCAATCGGCATATGGAGCAGTCTGGAAAGACGTGGTTTTCTAGCAAAAAAATCGACTGTGTGACTGAGCCTTTACAAGACAAGAGATGCTCAATTCGCCTAGCAGAAGGACGACAGCGTCAAGAAAATCAAACAAGATCAAGCATGGCACTTGTTCAGTCCCAATCCCAGTCCGCAACCTTAACATGCATGACAGCACAAGTTGTGATATGTTGCTGTCACGACCTCCCGATTCCAACGATTTTTTTAAGCTGCAAGAAAAACTGTGGCCGGTTTTTTTCAAATTTGCCAACGTGCTTCCGACCACACCAAGACTGCAGAAATGTCTACAGGACACGTCCAGGACCTTGGCCAAAATACACCTGAAAAAGGAAATTACGATTTTCTAAACAAGGGGGCCAATCGGCACCAGTTTTGAACCAGTTCTGGAAAGCAGTGTTTCTAGCAATAATTCGGAAGACTACAGACAGATCTGTACAGAACAGGCCCAGGACCTTGCCCAAACTACATATGAAAAAAAAGAAAATGCTCACGATTTTCGAAAATTGGCCAATCGGCACCAGTCTTGAGAGTCCTGGAAAGTGGTTTTTCTAGAAAAAATCGGCTGTGTGACTGACCTTAAGATAAAAAGGTGCTCCGTGGACAATCTGTTTTGCTGACTTATTGTTCAGTGGAGCATATCTTGAGAACTACTCAACCCAGAAATTTTTCAGGCTGGAACCGTTTGATATCTTTTTTTTTTATCGCGGTGTAACCAGACATTTCAATTTGGGGAGGGACAGGCAGGCAGGGGAAAGAGCATTGGGGGGGGGGGGGGGGGGAGAGGGGGAGGGGCAAACACACATTCTCCAATTTTTTTGACTGGGGGTGCCCCTTCCCTCGCTGGTTACGTCACTGTTTTGGATCATATCTTTATATTGCCCTTTTCTCGAATGATGAATTACTCGACTGCATTTCTATAGTTTCTTAAACAAGATAATTATTAGGATGTAGGTGAATGCGATCTAAAAAGGCGGGAAAAGAATAGGTTCGTTGAAATAATGTAACACCTTATTCCCCCTTTCGTAAATAATTATGGTTTTAAAATTTACAAACGTAAACAGATAATGAGCTGGTAAAGTGAGTGTAGTTTGGTCCGAGGGGATACCATTTTTTTATTCAAAATGGGGGTGCTGAAAAAGCGGGGATGGCGTCCCTTTTTATATAGACTCCACAGACAAAATTTGAATATTTGTAAAAACCTGCATTTTGATGGGTCTAAAAAATAAATTGGTTTTGATTTTGCTATCTACACCCAACCCACTTTTTAAAAGCACTTAAATAAATACTCTAGACACTAAAACAAGTTTTCCGACAGTTTTTTCTTTCATTACTATTAACTTTGTAAACAAGTATGATATTACCGAAGTATGATAAAAACCAGTATTTTTTCGCTGGACACTGATGAAACATACGACCCTTCTTGGAAACAACCTCACCATAAAGGAAAATATTTGAACAGAAAAATAAACCAATTCTTAATGCTAGAACAACCTCTAATTAGTTAATATTTGATTTGTTCATCTAATTTGTCAATAGAAGAGTGCCCCTTTAATTCTAATGACCAGTTTTAGACAAACATTACTGAACACTAAATCAAGACAGGCCATCCTCCCGAGACTCTATGTGCTCTAAAATTATTTATTTCCCTTGATAATCTTTGTTTTCAAAAATACTAGGATTAATTATTTCCCATTTAAAATCAACTTTCGACCAACGTGGTGGTTATTTTGTATGGTGTCTATTTAAAATTGCACCCTCAAATTCCCCTAAACACTTCCTAAACCGTCTATAGTGATCTTGGCCATTGATTGATTGGCTATTTAAAAATAAATAGGACATCATATTCCACTTAAAGTCCGTTTCACCAATGTGGTGATTTGTATGGTGTCTATTTGACATCAACACCCTCAAATTGACATAAAACACTTCCTTAAACCCTTTAGTCACATTAGTGTATCTTGGCACATGCTTTGATAAACTATAATTTTTAAAAAAAATAAGGAAAATCGAGTAAGCCCCTTTAAAATCCACTTTCCACCAACCTTGCAATTTTTTGCATTGTGCTATTCGGAATCAGCACCCTGGGATTGTCCAAAAACACTTCTAACCCTTTCAGTCCCAAAAGTGGATATTTCCGCATGGTTTTATAACGCTATATTAAAAATAAGGTAAAATCGGGTAGTCCCCTTTAAAATCCACTTTCCATCAATGTGGTGATTTGTAAGTGTCCTTTTTGAAATCAGCACCTCAAAATTGACATAAAGCACTTCTTCAACCTTTAAGTCAAATTAGTGGATCTGATCATATTTCTAAAGCCATATCTAAAAAAATAAGGAAATCGGGTAAAGCCCTTTAAAATCCATTTTCCACCAACTTGACAATTTTGCTTGGGTGCATATTCGGAATCAGCACCCTCGAATTTGTCCAAAAACACTTCTTAAACCTTTCAGTCAAATAAGTGGATATTGCGCATGGTTTGATACGCTATATTTAAAAAATAAGGAAATCGGGTATTCCCTTAAATCACTTTCCAACATTGGTGATTTTGGGGGGGGTAAGTGTCCACAATTTTTGAAGATCGGACCATCAATTGACGTAAAGCAAACTTCTTTCAACCCTTTTGTCAAATTATTGGATTGTTGCACATGGAATTAATAAATAAAGCTATATTTTAAAAAAGAGGAAATGGGTAATGCCCCTGTAAATCCACTTTCCACCAACCTTTACAATTTTGCATGGTGAATATTCGGAATCAGCACCCTCGAATGGTCCCCACACAAACACTTCTCAAACCTTTTTAGTGTATCTTGAGTAGGGGTTCCCTCAAAAATGCCACCCATGGATCCCCCTACTAAACACTCTATATGAGCACATGGTCATTGGGTCTCTGAACCAGTTTGGTTTATTCGCGGAATCCTTTGAGAAGATAATATTTTGCAGTAAATTTCCACGTTCATCCAAGCATGGCAGGGATGTGACCTGTGCAGCTCGATAACGTGACCCGTGGGTCACGAATAGGGTCAACGGTAGTTGTCGGTAAGGGTACGAGAGCCCGAGGAGGAGGCCGGCAAATGTCAGGTCAATCGGAGCTGGGTGGGAAGGGGGACCGGTGAGCGGGACTGGGACTTTGGGGTCAAGGCTATCATAGACCTCTTCTGCTATTAATGTTCAGCACTGTAGTAAATAACGGGCTTTATCTGTCCCTTTAGGCTGAGATGAATCCAATTTGGTCTTATGTTTTAACTTTTTGGGAAAATTGACCTTTTGACCCCCTTAATGGACCTTGATCCCGGTATAAAAAAAACCTGAGGAACACAACAAAAATGCATTGTTCCAATACAATAAAAAAATTCTACTATGCGTTAGTTCTGGAGATAAAATTCTGAAATTAATTACCTTAAAACCGGAAATGACCTTAATTTACCTTTGACCTCCAAAAAATAAAAATACCTTGCAATACACCAGGTCACATGAATGCATATCTGTAAGTTAAGTCACTGTACTATTTTTGAGTTTTGAGATAAAATTTTTGAATATTTTGGAAAGATTTTTGGTTTTGACCGGAAGTGACCCCTTCAATTCCTTTGATCCTGGAACTGTGGATAACCCAAAGACCCTGCCTAGTAACAATACATGTGCTCTAATGACGTCCCTCTGTTACGTAATTTGTAAGGAAGCGATTTTTTGAATATTTTTCACAATTTTGGGTTTCAAACCGGAATGACCCCTTAATGAACCTTTGCCTCCCCTTATCCCCTGGACACCCTATAATGAGGCAAGGGTCAGGGTTCATGTGAAAAACTTTGGTCGATATCGGCATAATCCTGTAAAGAAGATAATTTTGACAATATAATCCACATATTGACTCCTGTGGCCAGGTCAAGGTCAGACAGGTTCAATGTCATATGACATAAATGGTCCAAGTCAGCGGTCCATTTGATGTAAGTCTAGTCACAATACTTCAAACGATGACTGAGCTAGATGCATTTGAAATGTTTGATGAAAGCAGAAGAAGAAGAAAGAAGAAACGCATCAAAAACAGAACAAGGACTGGCACTGCCGGCGTCTGGTAGTAAAGGTGCAACGAGATATTTCACATATCAGGTGTCCCTACAAAATTGAAATCCCTGATTTTTGCACTAAGTAAGCTACAAATTAAAAAATATCCCCGTCTGAAAGAAATTAAGCTTTAGCTATTTCTTTGTGGTATTGATTGGATTAGAAATTCACCTTTTATGTATAAATAAAGTTGATTGATTGATTGAAATATTGAAATAGAAACATTCAAAATCATCTTTTCACTTTTAAAGACATTGATAGTAGTCCCAAATACAAGTTTGAAATCTATCTTGTTTTCTATGTGAAATCGCTACAAACGACACAAAATACAGATACTTTGAAATCTCTCGTTGACCTTTAGAATTGATACCGACAGTGTTATATCCGTTCAGGGTTAAATACTCTAAAACAAGTGATCGTACTTATCCAATCGCCTTAAAGTCTGACTCAGAGATTTCGAATATTATTATTTTGTTAATAATGAAAATATCAATTAGAACAACGATAGTAACCTAAAATGCACAATCCGAAATTTGAGATGAATCGGATTTTTCGTTTTGATGCAGTAAACATTTATGGTGTAGTATTACTCCCATAGGATACTGTGTATAACAAAAATTTCCGGTCCGGACTTTGATGACAAAGTTTGTTGATTTTCTATATGAAGGAATTGATTTAGCTTAGCATTTTCACCCTTGATTAGTAAATGGACAAGCTTATGTACATGCAAAAAACACGAGTTTTTTGGAAATTGAGGGCGCCCTCCTCAGGAAATCTCTGAGTCGCCCTTAAGCAGTTTCAGCAATCGAGATCAACAAAATTTGATCAAATGGTCATATTTCAAATGTGACCCTGCCCCGTATTATTTATGTGTATTTTCGGCACTTTACGATATGCTACTTTAATTCCACGTGATTGGCTAATCGGTTGATGACGTATGCCTTGATCGTGGGCAAGGATACCCTTCACAAATAATAACTCCCTTGTAATAGTACAGAAGGTTGAGGTTGTATTTTACTGAAGATTTGTATATAATAATCCTTTGAAAGGGGCGGTTGTTAATAACAGAATCCCGGTAATAATTTATGTGCAGGAACTTTCTTGAAATGTGAAATAATACATAAATGGGTTATGCTGTATTTTATTTGTTACATCGTATGTGTGCTAAATGTACATGTACCAGTATATAAGTTAAACGTGGACTGTTTTGAGACAAATGTGTATTGGCCGCGTATGCTGGTGGTTATGTATCATCATACCTGACATTTGTAAAGCACCTTAATGACCAAAAGGATACAAAGCTGCGAGAAAGAGAAGAAAAAAAAAATCAGAAAATGTAGAGAAGGGTAGCAGAAAGAACAAAAGAGTCAAACATTAATTGGGAAGAGGTTACGTTCGGGACTTAAATATAGAAATTCAATCAAACTGGACTTACATTTTTGCAATTTAACTACTGCGGTCCGGTACCCCTGGACTTCATCGGTAAGTGAACCGGTGGATTGGTCATGGTACTGGACGCAACGTAGTAAATTGGCAAATTGTAAGTCCAGTATTTGATGAATTTCTATTATTCTATGGAACTACACTGGATGAATAATCTACATCAATTTTTTCATTTCACAGGGACTTTTAAAAGAGGCTACGGTGGTAAGTGCCTCTAGTCACAGCAGGAAGCTTATATTCCATAAGCGAGGGGCAGTGGTCGAAAAATCCCTATCACCGGTCAGAGTGCGGGTCCTTGGAACATGCAGCGGGGATGCCAGTTGAGGACCGAGGGAGTAAACAGATGGTAATTAAGGATTAGAGTGTAAAGATCATGTTGGGTTGTATAAAATATATTATTTCAGAAGTGGTCATTTTTCAAGAAAGATGCCCTTATTATTTGAGAAGTGGTCATTTTTTTCACGAAGATGCCTTTAATTTAAAAACTTCTGAGTATTTTTCCCTTTGTAGTGTAGATTGCTTGTCATCCCTCCTCAATAACAACAACTTCTTGCATGGTTAACATGTTAATTGCACCACAATTAAGCGATTTGTAATTTACAATCACTGGAAAAATATAGATGAATGCATCGTCTTTTACGCTGACAAGTGAAAACGATTGTATTGAAAAGGTGACTTTCAGTAATAATATTTCATATTAAATATAGAAATCAACTACACTGAATAGGATCATGCACACTTTAAGAATTTACGTCCAAATGTTTTAAGAGATAGCGCCTATTGAATTTACTTCTCTGGAAGAAATTATCTAGAACATATATGAAGGTTGGTCTCCTATTATTTTAACCATTAAAGTTACAACTATTTTAGGTTTGGCGCTTGTGGGGATGAAAAAGGCGATACAATCGGACCATGGTTACATTTTAGAATTGCAACAAAAAGTGGGGGTCCATCAACAGGATGTGGCCTATCTACTCTGAATGATTTTCTGTAAATGTATGACCTTTATCCGAATTCTGACATTGTTTTTGGATTATTCTTGATATAAACCTTCTAACAATAATACTTATTATAGGTCCTACCTTGATATTTGAACGCAAAACTTTTCTCATTCATTGCTCGACACAGTGACAAAGAGAATTTGACAAGAATCGGTCATTATAAACTTTTAAATATTAAGAGTAAATCCAAACGACGTGAGAACTTCCACCTTTTTGGACACGTCCGATGCACTTTTGTATCACATAATCAACTTAACCTCTTCAAGAAGCCAAACTGGGTATGTTTCACGTTTACTATCTGGGCCTGTATATCATGCACGCAGGCGCAAATACATTTTTGCAGATATAGTCCAGCGGTAGAATCATACACCTTGTATATGACCTTGCAAAAGAGTCTGCACGAAATGTGTTGATGGTTTCTCGGCAACATTGAACTGATGATTCCAAATCTTGATGATGCAACTTTTGCATCTTAATTGAGCATTTGAGATATGGAAGGGGGGATTTGTAAACGTTTCATACGGGATTAAAAGGTGAATAGACATGTGTTCATCTGGTTCTAAGGATTAAAAAGGTATAGTTTGCTATATCTAGGACAATCACTCTTTAACACATTAGGCTTAAAATGGTTCAAGGTCACTTTGGGGGTAATTATAATGAACATATTCTTCATGCTTATAGATATTAATGTAAAAAACGGTTTTATGATTTGTTTGACATTGGGGATATAATCAAGGGGGATATAGTGCTAAGGCCCACAGTGTCTATGGAGGATCAGCACTCTTTCCTCTGTTGGATATCATTGAGCTATTTTTTTAAATTTATTTATTATTATTCTATATCACATAACACAAATACAAAAACTTAATAATACAAAACGCTATTCAATATCTAAAATAACAAAAATTGTCTACAGTTTTACACAGTGAATACATTTACACACAAACTAGACTCGAATTTGCTTACTCTCCCTACATGCATACTACCAAATGACATTGTATACTTTCCCATTCTATTCCACCATTACCACAACGCACACCCTACATAAAATAAGTTAAGAATATCAGTGATTTGCGAAATCAGCAAATCGAAAAACAAAATCATCATTAAAATCAGATTTTGGCATGTATGCAACAGGTACAGTATCCTAACATACCCTGCAAGATAAGACCAGAAGCAACATAATACGGACAGGATCGGAGATTTTAGTCATTACGGTCGTTCGGGACACTTACTACAAAAAGTAAATTTAATGGAGAAATAGTATCTTGGAACACTGCCGTTTTCTTCCGTTCTGTCAATTCTACAGCTGGAAAAGGTAACTTATGAGAATTCTACAGCCTTATCCTTCACTTTGAAGCTATGCCTGAACTTTCAAATATTTTCAAATCACTGATAGTGTTTTCAATTTCCATTTCCCAAATTTTAACAAAATACAAATATTTAGAAAAAAAAGAGAAATTCACCAACTTAGGACCTAACACTATTATAGATACACACGTATTAAATAAGAAATTGAAACACTATATCAAACCCCTTAGGGTTACGGGCTAGCACCAACCCTTCCCCAATCTTGGTTCTTATTTATTCCTGCTCCTTTTGATTAGAATTCATTTTACAAATAAAAGAATTGTCTTGTTATCAGATATAAAAAACTTAAGTTGGGACCACAGATACTCCAAAAGCAACCAGACTTGACAAGTCCAAAAACACCACACAAATCCACACCCCAAACCCCATAGCTTCCACCCCTTTCTCCCAACAACACATCATTGAGCTAATAACATAAAGTATTGTATATCTACTTCTATAACTTCTATACAAACAATTTGAAAACCAATTGAAAGTATCTGATCAATATAGACAATTTTACTCCAATATGACCTTGAAAAGTTTTGGCCTGTCGTGCAAACACAAAAGGTCGTAGATATAGAAACACTATACCTGTTTGACCAGATAACATGTCTATACACCTTGAACCCGCGTGAAACATTGAAAAGTTTGCCTCCTGTTAAATAAAAGTTGTCAAATATTTAGTTATCGTTTCATGTTGTAACCCATTTTAACACTTTAAACATTAGGAAGAGCCACCCATTTATAGGGAAAAAAATAGATTGTTGCAATTTGCATTGGTAACTGGCTAGTAACTTGAACTATACCTGTGAATGGTAAAGCTCGAACACGTCTATGTAAATCGCAAAAAGAAGGAATATTGTAATTCCGTATAATTAATATCGTTTAACGGTAATCATTCATGGCTGCTGTAAAGGTCCTTCTAATATGCCACATAGCCAGTAAAAATAGCGCCCAATGGTACGTGGCTTCTACACTCATCCACACCTTGTTCCCGTTGGTTCAGGCAATTCACCAGTGGCGATTTAAGGAAAAGGGCCTGGTCAGCACTTAAGGTGGGGCCCCTTTATTGTCCGAGAAGTGACGCAATGTCCCGCTTTTACGATTACGGCGGGTCTGAGGGGGCCCTACGAGCAATATTTGAGGAGGGCCTGTCAGCAGCTTGCTGACCTACTGCTACTTCTTAATTCCGCCACTGCAAGTCACTTTTTTTTTTTTTATTCACAATGGACGGACAGAAATTTGGCATTTCCAGTTCTGTCGTTAAATTACAATCGGGACGCCGATTCTAATTACAAAATCGATTCTTTTATGACCAAACACGCCACTTTGAGCATGTACCATCGCAGATATAGTTGTACTAGAACAATGACCACCACAACTGCAAAAATATCAAATTTTGAAAACGAAGGCGCTCTCAAAAAAATGTGCTATTATTGCTTTAGATAACTTTCTGCTCCCAATTTTGACAGAAAACTGTATTTCCAAGTCCTGTTCATAGTAGCGAACCGTGCCGTTAGCAACTACAAGAAACTGTACTGTCTTTTGTAAAATGGCCGGTTACCGTTTTCCTTCCTCGTAAACCCTTTCAAGTACTTAGTGCTATCTACTCATTTGTCATACACTTTGTATCTGATTTTGGGCCCTCGCTCCATTTGGCCAAACCCCAAATTGACCAATACTAACCCCGTGGTAAGTGGCCAGTGTCATATTCAATCACTTATTCCCCTCACATATTATTTTAAGTGTGTACTGGCGCGATTATCGTTTCAAAATACAGTAAATCCACAAGAACAATTTTGGTGGGGCACCATGTATGCCCCGCGCAATGGTGCAGAATTATTAAAAAACATCCAAAAATAGCAAAGAATGAGAGATAAATAACATTTCCAAGCAAAAATTGCTTGTGTAGGTGACTTTTACTGAAAACTGAAATGGTATAATTAGTGGTTCGTAGGTGATTAACGTTCACTTATTCTTGTCAGGAGTAATGGATCACGTAGACCTCAATAGTCGACCCTCATAACTGCGTCAGCTGCCAAGAAATGTCAATATTTCTGAATAGCAATGATATAGTACCTGAGTATTAACAGCACTGTGGCAGTTCGCCCAATGGCCTGATCTGGATATTTGACCCCACTAAACACATGGAAATGAACCTTGTACAGCTCCCATATAAATTTGTATAAAAACACTGAAAATACAGTCTATCTCACACTGTATCATTCATTTACTTACACAAAAAATATCGGTGTTTGCAAATATTTATGTCATGTTCAATCACAACCATTAAGCTAATTTTAGCACTGTTCATCATTTTCCATGTCATGAAAATTGTTATGACAAGGCTCTTTAAGCTTCAATACAGCAAAAACAACGACCATGCCTGTCAAGTTATTCAACATCTAGAGCCCCGCGCTCCCGCGCGTGGCTTTTCGTTTATAAACAAATTAATAAATCCCACGGTCAACGTCGTTGTTCATAAGGAATGGCCACGAGGGTAGGAGGGACCTCGTACGTTTGCTAAACATCAATCCGCAGTGTCATTCACATTTTTGAATACTACCACTTTCATACTAAAGATTTAAAAACCCAACAGGAGAGAAACGAAGAAGTGACAGCATGATAACAGGTTACTATCAAATTTATTATAAAGGGTCAGTCACATAGCTGATTATTTCTAGAAAACCCCCTCCAAGATGCCTCATTGATGTGGACGATGGCCATTATTCAAAAATCGTTTTTTTTCCGGTGTAATCTGCAGTCTTTGCGGTCGGATAGCATGTGTCAAAATTTGAAAAAACCCGCCAGGATTTTTAGGCTCTAACTGGTGGGGTTTGGTATTGGTTATAGTAAAATATAACGAAATTCCTCGATTTTCTGTTACAGAATTCTTTTCCAAAGATGGCGGTTTCAAGGCATTATTCCGAATACTTGAAACTTGCATCTTAATCGTTGTCATAGCAACTCTCATTATGGCAGTGAATGACAATGTACAAGAAAACACACAGGAAGTTGAGGAGGAGCTAAGAGGAAAAGAGGGACGCCGTTATGATTGGTTGGACTTTTTGGAAAAGAGGGGGAGAATAGGGGTACCGGAAGGACGGAGGGTAAGATTCTTGCATACCTTTGTCGTTTCTGGGTAATAGCCAGACATTATTTGCATGCAAAGAAGTTAATGACTGGATACCATGATATTGGTTGTTTAACCAAAATTAATGCACGCGCGTTCAGTTTGAAGGCGAAATGGTACAAGCCCCCGAAGGGACGGAATGCTATATATGAGTTTGTGGAAGGTACATAAATACCATACAGAAATGCCCACATTTACAGTAGTAATAAATAACAGGCAAATGTTTTCCGAACGCGCTGTGTGATAAATTTTGGACCAAATTATGGAATCTTTGGGACAATAATATCAAATGTGTAACAAAAAATGTTTTAGACAATCAATTCAAATCTATACTCGTAGACTGAATCTGAATGGTTTTGTTGAGGGCATGTCTTGGTTGTGTGCTATGTGTGCATTTGTTGGTTTTGTATGAACCTTCTAGGTTAGAGGGAATTGGGTTCACATCTGCCTTATGGCCTCTAGATCATCTCCTCAATATCATGTTTCTGGCCTTTCATACCAATTTATGTGAGATATTGAAAATAAAGTTGATTGATTGAGTGTCCTTTCTTGCTTGGATATCATGAAAAACTAATTTAAAATAGCCAACATTAACCTCTTTAATGAACAATACAATACCTTTAACTTTTTTTTTCAATTTTGTTCACAACATCAAATATGAATATTAATATATATTTTGCAATAAAATCGTAAAATTTATCCCACAAAAGACAGCAAAATTATTTATTACTATCAGGTGACGTCTCACGAACGTTCTTATAGTCAAAAGACGCGACTGCAAATCTTCGATGTTCAGATTCATGTACTCGGAATTTGCAGAAGTGCAGAGGTACATTTTTGATGTTAATGGACGGTTTTAAGAATTACCATTGCTTGATGGTGTGAAGATGGATACCACTTATGCAATGATTTAAGAGGTGGGCAAATTAACACTTTTTAAATCACTATTTAGGACAGCTAAACTGCTAAAAAGCTAACTGGCTCAGAAAGCACTAGCTTTCTGAGGCCAGTTTAGCTGTTGAAAACAATCTTGCAAGCGGTTGTGGCCATCAAGTAAATATTTGAACTAGTTCCGTGGACTTTTTAGTTTTCTATATGAAGTCCATGGTGAATTTTGACAATTTTTAGGCATGACTTTGAAAAGCGATGTTCTGTTCAAACTCTTTTGTCAGAAACTCACATAGAGATGTCTTCGTATGGTCTATAATGGCTAAAGAAAAATATAATAATATTGTGCTCAATTGGGAAGGGCTTCAATTTTACAGAAATAGTATTGCTGGTTACAAAGCGGTGAAATAGACTAGCCACTATGCAATAAAGGGACACGAGGAACGGCATTGCATCATGGTGATTTTTCCCTTCATTAAAGTAATTTAATGGAATTGGGCTCATTTTTTTTATTTATAGGCTATAATATAATCAAATTCCACATTTTAGTCTCCCGGATTATCGCTGATTATCCTTTTGAATAACAGCATATCCTGCTTGCCAAAATGCATACGCCGCCATAGGCGTATATTAAAGATGCACCAATATTAAAAATTGGTGAAATTGACTGCAATGTACGTTAGTATATGTGTGGTGAATAAAGAATGTATATATTCTTTCGTAACTTATTCATGGTTTAGTCCTCAAACCTTGAAATATGTCGGATGAATATCTATTGATACTAAATTTATACATCAATACATAAATACGTAAAATAATATAACCTGTCTAGTTTTTGCTCATAAAATCTTGAGATTTTTTCGTAAGGTTTATGCAGAGCGGCACCACTTCCGCAAGCAACGACCTTGCATTGTAAAATTCACTTAAGCTGTAGCTTTGTCTCTGTAAACAGATATGTAAATGGATCTTTCTGTAGTGTTTAATAGTTAACGCTTAATCTTTAACATGATACCAGATTACATTTGGGGATTTAGCCTTTGCAGTTGTAAAAAGCAATACACCGTTAGATTCAAAACAGGTTTAGTTACCAAGTTATACTCAAGATAAGTACTAACTCTATAGATCCTGTGGAGGTAGATGGGGGTAATGTTGGTTGTAACTTGGTATGTAAAAGTTAATGATAGTTCAAACAAAACCTTATTTCAATCGAAGTAACATTACAAGCAATATGAAGCCATTTACACTGAAACCGAAGCATTTTTAAAAAAAATATTTACCCCTGTATAAACCAAAGTTGATTTTTAATAATGGGCTTCAGCCAACGACTTATATAAGATAGACAAGCGGATTCTCCACAAACGGCGTAACCAAAATTGAGGTGCCCAAAAGTATTATAATGAGCATATGCACTTCATTACCATAGTTTTGGGCACCACCATATTTGGTTTATATTCTAGCTCCGTGGCTTCAGCTTATAACTACATAACATTAGGTCTGGTATATCACAAACTATATATTTTTTTAATCCGGGCAGCCATAGCAACAGTTTGGTATGCATTTCAAAAAAATTGATTCACTTTTCAATTTTTGACGCAATCTTTTCTAACCTCTAACTCGCTTATGTTACCCTTTCAGTAGACCTTCATTATTGTGCTAATTATAATCCACTTTGAAGCTTCGCCCCCTACTTTCTGCTTTTAGTTTTATGGTCCTATTGGTATTCATGATTCTATTTTGCTTTTCGTATTGCCTTTGGCGTCTCATGCTTTTAGGACTTTTATACAGTGTCTCATGGAACACTTTAGAGGGGAATATTTGCTTTAAGTTAAGGGAAAGGGTTTTAATCAATCTGCAAATTGCAAATTGCTCATTCATTATACAATACCATCTCAAAGAATGACAAACGAAGCTAACATTCTTGTTTTCTTGTGCAAACTGTCTGAGGTAGCGGAGTCGACATATAAACAAGTCAAGATTATTTACTCGTACAGTCTAAACCACGTCTCTTTAAAGCGGCACTGGCACATTTTCACAAAATATGAAATTTCTTCAATTTGCTCGCAAATGATAGTCTAGGCATTGGAAGAATAGAGATATGTTTTACACATAAAAGTAACATACCCAAAACGGAGATGGACATTAATAAGAGGCTAAAGACATCCAGGTAATTTGTAGGCTAACTTTGCGTTTGTTGTAACTTTAATCAATAAATGTGCCTATTACACGATATCATAGACTCGTGCTCATTGATATTAAAACCACGAAGCTCCCAGACCGGTCAAACAAGGTGCATGCCGTGGGAATCAACTCCGGCGTGTGTTTTCTTGTGTTGAACGCCATTTACGTCGCCTGCTGAATAAATGCCGCCGGAGTCATTTTATTATAAAATCGTTCTGTTTACCCATAAGAGCGCTGATTTGTTCTTAATCATTTCAGGTGAGGGCTAATGTATATAAAAGCTTCACAATCATGCAAAAATATCAATTTTGAAAAATCTTGAGGGCGCACTATTTTTACAAATATGCCAGTGTCTCTTTAATGGCAAAAGGGTTTATTTCTTAAATCCTTTTCCGTATGAAGGCCATTGGAACTTTTCCGTGGCAAAATAAAAGATATAATACTGAGACCCGATATGTACATGATATACTAATACTTAATCATTTGGCAACAAAACGCTCTCATGACAATTCCTAGTTTGCGACATTTACTTTCGGAAAATACGTGATCATAGACTTGCTTTCTATTCGTCATGTGAAATCACTTTATCTCTAAGGGCTGACTCAGCGATTTTACACGAATTTTTTGGAACAAATTTGTGACAATGGTGTGTGTGTTTGGCATAATGCTTGTCCAATTTAAACGCTTGTCCACATACTAATCACTATGTGAAATACTAAGCGCCATGTTTAAACGATTTAAATGAGTTTACAAAAATTAGTAAGAAGAGATGTTCGTTTACACTCCTGTCGTTTATTTATTTATTTGTTTATTTATTTTATTATTTATTATTTATTTATTTATTATTTATTTAATTTATTTTATTTATTTATTTATTTATTTATTTATTGATTTATTTATCAGAGCAGAATTTTTTACCGGCAATTCTAATGCCTGCAATTTAGTTGGCAATATCTTGTAAACAGGGCCTTACGCAGTCTGTTTGGGGGGGTGCGGGACTTTTCGAAAAAGTGGACCTTTTTGCTAAAAGTGGAGCCTAACCCCCCTAAAATTGTCCTTTTTTTGGACTTTTTGGAACATGTTATCAACAACAAAAGTTGACTTTTGTGTCAAATTCGCTAAATTTGGTCCTTTTCAGCAAAAAATTCAGCAAAAAGTGGACCTTTTCCCCTGTTGTTTGATTTTTTTGTGGGGGGGGATGCGAACCGCACCACGCACTCCCCCCCCCCCCCCCCGCGTACGGGCCCTTCGGGTAAAAAGAATGGTTTCAATTATTTTTACTTTAACATTATATCACGATGGCGAAAATAGCCAAAGTTCATTGGCGAATGGGCCTTTAAGTGCGGCTGTCGTTTGGCACAAAGAGACTAGGAAAAATATGCAAATATACTTCTGACACTTTCAAAGCACCTTCACGCACGCAAATACTGAGTCATGAGTACCTGTTTCCGATGAGTGCTTGATGTGTTGTAGTGTCTTGGCGTTGCTGTTCATTCAAGAGCATAGTTACAACAGGGCTAGGGTGTTCAAAACAAGTTACGCGTGACATTGCTCTTGAATAATTTGATCTCAATTGTGCTGACAATGTGCAACATGCTCGACCAATGGCAACATGGTGAATTTCCATTTCATTCCTATATTAGACTTCCTTTTTCCATGCTTTCCCTATGACCCTTTCATTTCAACACTTTATTTCATCCCATAATCATGATCCCAGCAATCGAGATTGTCTTTTTTTTTTTCCCTGGTCCGTATGCAATGTCACCAATTACAAGTTTCCAACAATGAAAAAGATAGGTTTTATCCAATACAATTAAATGACTAACAACTGTATGAATGAAAACAAGTCTTGGACATAATGAAACTACAGCGGGTAACAACATTACCGATGTATAGTATACAAGCTTTAGGATGACGAGCTAAAAAGTATAATTGAGAGCAGTTATGATAAAAATTAAATCAATTCATGAAATCTTCAAAATTACTTGAACTAAGAATGTAAAAAGTAATAGTCATATAAACATACACTGCGCTACACTAATGACTATGTACTCTGGTTAAAAGAATCAAGGGATTATTCATATTCATAACGCCTAAGAATACAATTCATGAGTTACATAGTTCAGCCAAAATAGGACTTGAGTAGGAACAACTTTTAGGACCAATGAAAACTAATGTAATGCATTTCTGATACACATTTATCTGGTTACTCTTTAAGGGGCAAAATAATGTCAATTTCCCCTAACCGAAACGGCATTTATAAAAAAAAAATATCCGTGTTAGATGATTTAAACCGTTTCTCAAAGCAAAATTATTGCTCACCTCCGTGTCTTAAAAAGGTATTACTCTCTGGAACGCACTTGACGATTTGCTAATAACATAGAATCACAAATCGCAAGTTAGTCCAGTGAAATTAGGACCAAAAAGGTTAAGAAAAAAAATAGGACAAATGAAAACTGTTGGAATACATTTCTGAGAGCTATCTAATGAACATACTAAAAGTTGTACAATGTTGCCCTTGTGCGTTTGGAGATATGGAGTGGGGGGGGGGGGTAAATAACGGGTGAAATTTGTAAATGTTTCAGACAGGGAATAAAGGTGTATAGACTTGTTCATATGGTCCTACAGATTAAAAAAGGTATAGTTTGCCGTATCTACAACCTGTTGTGTTTGCATGACATATGCCAAAGCTGTTCAAGGTCATCATGGGGGAATATTTATAATGATCCGATTTGTTTTAAATTGGTTTCAAATTGTTCGTATGGGCATGTTAATCAGCTCAAAGGGATTAAGCAGAGGCTAGAGTGCTGATTGTCTTCAGGAAGTTCAGACCCTGTGGGCCCTATCAATATTTCCCCCATAATTATACTCCAAATGTCAAACAAAATAAATAACATTTATTTTACATTACTACCCAACAGCATGAAGAAATTTAACCCATTTTGAGAAGAATCGGTGCATTCTATTTTTTTACCGAAGGATGACCTTGAACCATTTTAAGCCAACTAAAGACCCCAAAAAAAGTAACGCAGCATGTCTAAATACACCCATAAGTTACAAACCATTAGTCTATGCACAAAAACATAAAATGAAATTGTCTGTTTTGTTCTGCAAATTTTGACACCTTTCTTGCTCCATTGTGATCAATATCGCCAACACAATGTCCATTTTACGAAATGTGTCACATTATTTAGCCCCTTTCTTTACTTTTTGGTGCTAATTTGACTGGACTAACATGCGAATGTAAGAGATGTTATTAGCAATCTTATAGTGAATCGGCAAGTGCGTTCCAGAGTGCACCTTTTAAGACACGGGTATTTTTAAATGCCGTTTCGGTTTGGTGATACTGACGTTATTTAGCCCCTTAAAGAGTAACCAGATAAACTAACGTGTACAATCAGCACAACTATTTATACAATTATGCAATATTTTTCCAGTTAAATCTTCATTTTTACTTGCATTTCAACACCTCCTTAGGGCCATGGTAAAGTAAACGTTACGTTTGGTAAGTTTATTAACCATATGTAAACGTTTTTATCTCATCGGTAATCGGCAAGGCATGCAGGGCCGCAAACCGCCTTTATATGTGCATTTTGGTAGGAATTCCTTTAAATGGCATGTACTTTGATAACAATAATATATAACTTGATGCATGCTTATCACACAGTTTAAATTGTCAGTAAAATATCTCTGCATTTCACAAATGCACAAATACGTTTGAAATACTGGCTCTGTTCTTTGCCGGTTCAAAAATTAATTTTAAGTATATACAATATGTAGTATGCACTATGTGACGAGGATTGCAAGTATTCAATTAGTTTCTCCTGAGTAGGTCAATATTATACATGTTTTACTCATTTATTGTTAATGCTTGCTCAGTTGCATTTTAACTATAAAGTAACTCTCTCTCTTGTCTCCCCCGAGAGTGAAATCAACCGGAGGTCCCACATTGCATACGCATCGTTCATTATTGAACCTATTCGTTCAATGTATACATGTGTACGCGTGTAATTTACACATTCACGAGTTGGGAAGTACAGGTTCTCCTCGATGTCAAAATAATTACGTTCTGAATCTTTATTGCATTACACACGGATGATTTTTACCTCGACGAGTATGTAATTTTTCTATTCACGTTATTGTTGACAGGAAACCTGATGATGTAGAAAAGTCCGGGGTGTCTCCAAAAGATCACAAGTTTATCACAGTTGGGAAAAATTGATAAGAGCCTTTCCTGGAGAGATCACGTTCAGCGTATTAAGAAATAAAGTTAACAAAACTAAACCTTTTGTATCATCTGAGCTCCATCACATGTTGTTTGAGAGTATTGTTAACCCAAATTTGATTACTGTGACGTCGTTTGGGGTACGTGTACAGTAGTCTTTGATCCTAAGACTAATTCCATATTTCATAAAAACAATCTGTATTACGACTCGTCAAAGTCTCTAAAACTCCTTTCACATAATCTTTCCTTTTTTGATTACTAATATCGATATTAAAATTATGTTTGCCAATTATATCTTTTGACAAAGCTGTGCATTTTGTATTCTAAGAAGGTACTATTTATATTGCTTTAGCCTTTTATATTTGTTTTGTTTTTGTGCTTTTTTGTTGTTGTTGTTTGTTTTTGTCGCCGAGGGCCAACGATCTCCAATAATGCTTTTAACATAACCAACTTGGTATTCTACGAATATTATAAATATTATATTTTTTTCTTAAAGTCAGTACATGGCCCACTGTAGAACAAAGACGGAAACTTGGACGATTGGGAAACATGTTCAACATTCAACACAAAGAAATAGCCATATAATTACCAGATTACATCCATACGCAAAAGATGTCAAATACCTCGCAATATCATTCGTCGATATAGAGTAATGGGTCCTAAATCCAATGTATATAAGAAGCTTTAAAAACAGTTTCTTTCCCAGTATCATGTACTTGACTGGAACTCGCTACCTCAATCATTGCACGATGTTCATTACTTGAACAATTTCGAAACTTGGCTTGCTGATAGCCCAATGTTGTTGGGTTTTTTTGTGTGTGCTTTGTTTCTTCAACTTCCTCATCAATGAGGAAGATAAACATCAACCTATCTGCACTACAGACGGTACCAAACTTCAAGTACCTAGGTTCCTATGTTGCCGACTTCCTGGCAGGCAAAGGACAAGCTTGGAATGCCTGCAATAAACTACACCACTTATGGCAATCCGGTATCCCCATTCAATCAAGATGATGTTCTTCAGAGCCTGTGCAGAGAGTATTCTGTTATATATGGATCTGAGACCTGGACCATGAAGAAGGAGCAACAGGATAGACTGTACAAAACATATCCTGACGTGAGCACAATGGACCAAAGCACAGATATGGAGTTATCCCTCCAATTTCATCTCATGTTGCCCAACGCCGAGCAAGATTTGCCGGTCACTGTCCTCGTGCGCTTGACCAAGTAGTCTCAACTTGGACATGTGGAGGTTACCATGACCAATCATGTTGATTCCTCGAGGACGTCCAGGCAGGATCCCCCATCTGACATCCCCAACTTAATGACGGACAGGGACATTTGATGCGACAGCATCTCGGCTGCGGCCGCTAGATAGATGTTTCTTGAACCTTCGCCATTCTCAATTAGATACTGCGTTTACAGCTCTGCTATGTAATTAGATTATGTAATTATGCCATTTATTCTCTCTGTTTTGTGGGTAGATCATTAACTAAATAAATTTCGCATTTGCACCAATAGTTATAGTAAACTGGATTACCAATAATGTTGATTTGGTCATTCCACCAGAGGTACTAGTACATGTGGAACTGTACTTTGTGAACATTTCATATATCTTAAAACCAAGATTTGTCTAAATCAAAATTGTGTGAGGATTCCAGAAATCATGAGTGTCATTTTTTAAAATGTGTTTTTGGATGTATTCTAGGGGGCAAGGTTTATACAGGGGTCAAAACATAAAACGGGGCAAAATGTGTTTAAAGTATACCATCATGTTCAGTTCAGTACCTTTCAAAGAGTACAGAAAGGTATAGTTTGCCCTATCTGAGGGTTATAGTACAAAAGTTACAAGGCATAACGGGTTCAAGGTCACACTGGGGGTAAAACTTCAGATTCATCAGTTGTTTTAAAAATGGTGCCAAATTGTTCGTCTTACTGTCCATTGACTCGCTTGAAGTGAACTTTACTCCTTTTTGAGTGAATATTTAGTAGAACGAGTAAAATAGTGAAATGTGCACTCAAAAAGGAGTGACGTTGACTTTAAGCGAGTGAATGTCTGCTCTTTAAAGAGTTAAATGGAGGACAACACATTTTAGAGTAGTGTTCACTCTCACTCTTTTTTCACTCTTTTTGGAGTGAAAGTTCATAATGGAGGACAACACATTTTAGAGTAGTGTTTACTCTCACTCTTTTTTCACTCTTTTTGGAGTGAAAGTTCAGTGATTTCTCTCTTTTTGGTGTGAATTAACCAACACATGCAACTATTTTTGAGTGGTTTACACTCTTTTTCGAGTGAATTAAGATTCAAAATTTTTTTTGGTTTTTTTACTCTTTTTACATTTAGAGAGTAGCAATGGAGTTGAAATCTATACATTTTGATTATTTAATTTGGACAAAAACAGCATTTCTATGACAAGCACCAGATTATCTGATGAACAGATTTAGTGTTAAAGACTCCGTTTACTCTTTAAGGAGTTAAATATCCCGAAACCCAAAACGGAATTTAAAAAAATACCCATCTCTTAAAATGTGCCACTCTCTGGAACGCACTTCGCAGTTCACTATAAGCATGCTAGTAACATCTTTTAATTAGAATCAGAACTCACAACGTAACACAAGAACGGTTACTTTTAAGCGTTAGGTTTAATTCTTTTTTTTTTTATTACAAGAGTATTTATTAGTATATTGTTACTGTACCGTTTAGTTTTAATTATATATACATTTCTTAAAGTTGATTTTTAATTTTTCATCATAACGGCTGTCAACTGATGCTTCACACCAATAAATAGATTGGTCTGGCACCCTCTTGGCCGAAGTGTTTGAAAAAAGGTTACAAAAAAGTGACAGGTCTAAGTTAAATGAAAAATAGTTTAAAAAAGGAAATCCCATGGCCCATATTTGTGTTAGAAACTATTTTAAAAAGATACAAATCAGCACAATATCAAGACAAAAAAGTTGTTGCGAAAGTTCTGAAGCTGGGTAATTACAGTATAATTTTACCCCCCCTATAGGAAGATTTTTGATTAGCAGCCACAGTTTCAAAGGGGATCAGAACTCATATGTCTTCACGCTCAGTAGCTGAAACATCCGTGGTCAAAAGTATGGAGTATTCTTGCGAAGGGATGCAGAGGTCGCAGTCCAAGGTAATGCATTATTTAAGCATGGAGTTATTATAGTATTTACTATAATAAACTCAATGATTTTAAGTGACAGAGTCACTTCGTTAATGAAAAATTTACGTTTTAATTAGGGCCATTTGTACATAAATCAATTACAATTTATTTGGTGGTGTGAAATCATGGAATTTACAGGGATTAGCAGCAATAATGCGAGAGAATCGGAAAATGGGGAAATGCATTTTTGTAACTTATAAATTAGTGCTAAGTGTGTACAATTCCATATAATTGCTTAATGTATAGAAACAAACAACCAATATGTGAAAAACATGAAGTATTGAGGAAAATTGTCATACCGTCTCCCGCAAGATAGAACATTAAAGCGACGGATCTCAAATTTGCACCGTAAGATTGGACACACGTAGATTACTAAAGTCTAAGTTCAGATGATATAAACATCTCAAAATGCTTTTAGGTAAGGCGGGGGGACGAGGAATATGGATCACGAAATGCCAATTTAAAGTGAAATAATTTTGAAGCCATTTTCTTTCCAAGTTATATTACCAAAATATAGCAGAAACAGATGGCTGGGGTTAGAGCCCCAAAGGGGACCACAATTGCCTTGTGCATCAAAGTAATCTGGCCAAAAGTTGCACAGCCATTATAAACACCATAAACAATAAGCAGGTCCACAGCGGTAGGCCATTTTGTGACCCGGGTACTGTGACCTACCCTATGTGACCCACCCCAATCGAGACATTAAAATTCTCGATTAGCCCGGTTTGGTAGCTCTAAACGGGAGGTAGCGTGCAATAGGGTGGTTGGAGCGGGATACAATCAAAAGTTAGCCATCGGAAAAACATTTTACGCCAGATTGGGTAACTTTTATTAAAAATTTATTTTACACGCCTATGGAATTAAAGTTATGATTGAGACCATTACTTTTTACACTTGGACCAGATGCCTGTTTAAACTATCATTCGGGCTTTCTTTTTTAACTAGTATCTATTTAGTTTCAAGGGGCCATAAGTATAATTTCTTATATGAATAAAACAATTAACTACTGGATCCAATTTTAAATGGAAACCAAGTGCAAAATACCGATTCCTGATATGCTCAATTGAGGCCTTTGTATTTATTGTTTTTTCAAATAATCAATGATGCTAATGAGCTGAAATGGCTGAAAGTGCTATGATATGTAATTTTGCCAATATTTTGCTAAAAATCATGCATAAAGCATCAACACTATTTATTTGCAGAATTTTGTCCTGAACTTGGTCAATAATTACTGAGGTCTTAACATTTGCTAATTAAATATGCAAACTAGCACGCTGGTAAATTAAAGGAGACTCTCCAGGACACCAGAACCACTGTGACCAAGTTTCAGTACAAAAATTTCAAAATAAGGAGGAGTGGAATCTTTATGCCTGATTTTTAGACAAACTATTGGCCACAATAACGGTTCTCTGATGTGGCTGAGCCCCTTATGATGGCAGCCCAACAGCGGCCGGAAGCACGGGCACGGGATATGTCGCGCGGTTATTAAAATACTAACAATTATTTAAAAAAAAAATTATACATTAATGAGCACTTGTACCCACTTTAGCTCATGAAATGTATTGAACTATTGGTTAATATTATATAAATATAAAAACAATATGTACATCCGATTAGGCTCAATTTGGGACTAATAATTAAAATTCCATGCTATGTCTCTATACTCATGGTGAGCAAGTTGGAGTAACTTGAATTTTGCCTAAATACCCCCTTAAAACAAAATATTGAAATGGAGTTATAATAATAGTTTTATGTTTCGGGTCTATGGAGGGGAGCCTATAGGAATCTGTTCAATATTGCGTTTTTAAGACATATGAAATCTTCCAACATATCTTCAAAGAAAATTAGAGGCAAACTTACTCGGACATCAAGTAGTCAAAAAGGACAAAACCAATGCAGTTATAATGTTTGTAACACTCACAAGGACACAGATACAGTAACTGAGTTGCACCGTTCCTCTTTTTATTTTGCAACTTGAGAACTTTGCAGGTAGATATATCAAATTGCAGGTGCGATCAATCCAAGGGCGGCTGCCGAATTTTGACTCGACCTGTCTGAATTAATTCCCTTCGTGTTGATCTAAAATGTTCCAGCGTAAAAACACCACAAGGGAAGATATTTTAATTTATCGGAAGAAAGAAATGGATTAAAGACATCCCTCCTCACACAAAAACAGACCAATGACTGGGGCAAGGCAAAGGAATCACTCCCGGTACACGCTGGCGTAGTACAGGGAACCTTACGTCGTTTTTTGAATTGGTGGTCGGCACGACTTAAAGGCCAATAATGCATTGAAAAGCCGTATCAAACAAGCACTGGAACTTGCCGACGCAGTGCTGCGTCGGAAGTCAAATACACTAAGAAAATAACCCTAATGGCCACCGTATTATCATGCACCTACTTTACTTGTTATTTTATCTCTGCAATTCTGTTTCTCGATAAAAATTAAAATAAGTTGTCTGGGGCGATATTCTTGGCGGGATTCGTGCTACACGATTGACTGATGTATGTTGTTATACTAGACATGAGGGTTGATCGTTAAATGTGATGAAATGCAAAAAGATGATAATTTTCGCTTGACTGCACGAACGACCGAAATTTCAGTAGGAATCCGGTTGTATACAGCTGGCGTGGAATTTCCAATCGCCATTAATGATGATGATTACGCACGAAAGTTAGTCTCATATAGGGATTCTAGATTGGGGGGGGGGCAACTTAACATGTCAATACGACGACGATATACTTTAGCGTTTCAATACGATACTCCAGAAGACTTGATTGTGAACGGGACTAACATTTAACGATATGGTCCACGACAATCGACCCTAATCGGAATAGTACCCAATCAAGACATTAAAGTTCCCGATTGGGGTGGGTCACATCGGGTTAAGTCACAGTGACCCGGGTCACACCAAAATGGCCATACCGGGTCCACAGTGCGGCAGAAGAAAATTTTACAAGAGGCAATGATCTTGGAGGCTCATTTCTACGCCCAAGCACCACAATACTCTTAGGTATAATGCGAAAGGTTACGTGACATGTCCCTTCATCGTTCTCTGTTAGAGCTTTTTACAAAACACTTTAATTAGATAGGAAAGCACACGGCAAATGCAATATAAAAGAATAAAATGCTGTGCATTGATATTATATGGCCCCAAATGAATTTGATATGGTGTATTCAATTTCTCGGGGGAGGTGCAATATGTAGGTACCGGTTAAGATAAGATGTGCCTTCAAAAAATCTTTTCCCGATTAGGGGTAGTCGTCATCCGAGCTGCTTGTTAATTACATCACTCCGCAGGGTGTAATTTACAGCAATACATCTTGTGAGATTTTAAAAAGTTTATTTGAATAATCCAGTTGAATAAATATATTGACATTAATTTGCAGCATCCTCGTTATGATGTATTTTAATTTCTGTAACAAATTATAATGAATAGTTCAATGAGACCCTATGTCGTTATCGAATGGTGCCAAAACATCCACAATACACGTGGAATTTAGCGTAAAGGCCGACTCAGAGATTTCCTGAGGCGGGCGCTCTACATTCCAAAAAAATCGTGTTTTTTGCATTAAATAATGCTTGTACATATTCTAATCACTGGGTGAAATTGCTAAGCTTAATCGAGTTTCCTATAGAACATCACAAATTGGTAAAAATTCCGGATCCGGAATTTGGGTTATACACAGTTAGCTATGGGACGTAAATACTACACATAAATGCTTACGGCACAAAACGAAGAGAATCCGATTCATATCAGCTTTCGGAATTGTGCATTTGCGGTTACTATCTTTAGTCTAGTTGACTATTTTTCATATTACAAAACATAAAAGTAATTATTTCGAAATTCGAGTCCCGACTTTAAAGTTTTTTGAATAGTTGAGAGTTGCCAGAGGTGAAGGTTTTTGCTGGATAAAATCCTTTTCTAAATAGGCAAGGGAAAATTATAAATTGCTCATTTTGTTGTGTTTGAAAGAAAGCTTTTTGAAAAAGTTTTGCTAGGTGCTCTAGAACCTGATTACACAACCGTACTAGACCACGAAACAACATAAACCTGCAAAATATTTTACCGGGGAGTTTCAGTAACTTGGTTTGAGTCTATCTGTGGATCGCCCTATTTATAACGCTATTGAGCAGCCACGATTAACATGATAGTCTTTTAAAAGACAACCATCGCTTAGCGAGATGTTTATATTTATATGTTAGTGTAAATACTTGAGATCAAGGAAACCCCTCTCGTATTAGAGAGATTATATAACCACAGTATAAGGGAAATATTTGTCAGGCATCAATCCATACTCATTCATAACCCTTTAATTTTGAAATACACCGAAAGAACCACTATTTTTTGCAGTCCCTGTCACCGAATGCCCTTGGGTTTGGATGCAGCCTTACACCCATATCCATTATTTTCATAGGTGAGTGCCCCTCCACCCCCCGGTTACTTTTTACACTGTAACTTTGCCATTTGCCCCAATTTCCAATAATAAGCCTGTCCCCTGTTCATCATTCACAACATATCTTGTGAAAGTGTTAGTATTTCATTTTTTGTTTAATTTAATCGTCTGAGCTTGTTATGACTGTCATCATACTATCAATTGTGGAACAATGTTGGTAGTTTATCATCAAATAGATCCTAAATACTTTAACCACAGCCATTGCCCCGAGATTACAGCTTCAAACTCACAAACCGGTTTAAATCAACCTTTGTGTTATCTGGGCATTGTAACACATAATGGTACTCCCAAGACCTTGGGTCAGATCATCCATGACTTGGTAATGAACTGAGAAGTTACACTGTGATGGGTGGGCTTTCATCCAATCAAAAGTTTTTGTTTCTTCTAATGCTTATAGGAAGGTAAATGCATTTCTAGTATGCATAATCCGCTGTCCATTAATTCTTAAAATAATGGGAACCAGTGGACTTTGTCTTCTATGAGACAACCACCCAACTCTTTGCATGACTGTGGTATTCTGCCAATCATTTGCTTGCTGTACATATGCTGATAACCTTGCACTGTGTGTGGCTTTTATCCATCCCGAATTTATACCATCTTCGATGGAAAACATTCCTTCATGAGGCAGTACTTCGTGCTCCTAATCTAAAATTTAATTTTGCCTAGCTCATACACACTGTCCTAGGCCAATTTATGGATTAGAGAGAACGGTCATTTGGACCGTACAGTTGAAGCATTAATACACTGACAATTTTTTTACTGAAAATGATAGATTAGGGTGTGCAGAATAATAGGAATCTGCCGGTGCCACCTGGACATCCTTGGGGCGTTTTGAGAATCCAAGATGGCGTCGCCATAAATGATAATGATCTATTCAACCCTTATATCAACGATGGGTTTACTAATATAACTATATTAACCAATGCAACAAGTGTATGGCACTTGTAACATTAAGTCTACTTCAATTCAAAATGGAAGCCAATCAATAATTTAAATATGCCCTATACGGCCAAATCCCTGGATAAAATAGACCTGAATAGTATATTAAGGTTAATGTTGTTAGACACACTAAATGTATGTCTGATACTTTTAAAATGGATGGCAACAATTAACGTCAATCAATATTACAAGCCAAAAAACGGTGAACAACGTCAAATACTTGACACATTTATAAGTATTAAACAAAAGCCTTCAAATCGAATCAATGTGTCAAGGACATAAAATGTACCTTTTGATCCTAACCAATGTACCACATTCATTTCATTTTTTTAACTGCGGCCCAA
>JAMKCH010010244.1:0-27737 GCA_023653785.1 Ophioderma brevispina | reverse complement strand
TAGTGCATTTTGAACGTCATAATATTGGAATGCGGAGGTCTTTGTAGCACTTATCTGCTTATAGCGATATCAATAAGCCTTTTGCAATTTCAGATTCAAGCATGCATTGTGGGTATTATCCGACGATCTTTTGGCGATAACAAAACGCGGCTACTGATACAATTCAAGTGGGTGAATTTGACGTTTTCACAAAAATTACTTAAAGTCGGGCCTTATAAAACAGGTTGCATTGTTAATGGCATATTAATAACTGCCATGAAGGACTTGAGACAGTATAGTTCATAACCAAGTTAGAGACATTGTATAGTGAAAAACAAGTTTGTCGGCAAGAACCAGGTTTTCCGTCGGATAAACCTGGTTTTTCGTCAAAAAAACCTAACTTTTCGATCGACAAACCAGGTTTATCGACGAAAAAACCAGGTTTATCGACGAAAAAACAGGTTTATCTGTTCTATTGCAAAATACTTGCCATAGGCAGCACTATTTCACACTCGTAGTTTTTACGCGTCTCCATACCTGAGTGGACACATTGGAGAATCCACAACAGCAACCCTTTCATAGGCCTAACCAATTTGAAAAAAGGGACCGATGGAATGCCAAAATCGCTGAAATGAGACCCTACTCGGCACACATCCCCGTACCCCCTTTTTCCACTAAGAACCCACCCCCCGGGAAAGTCCAATTGCTGGACCTACAGTCTTTGAAAGCTTTTTAAATCCAAGTAGTTGGTTTTGGCCCTGGCCACGGCCTTCACATTTTCATAGTTGACCATGTGACACTCTAATTTACTCTTGATTTTCACAAGAAAACCATTAGAAGGACATTTGAAATCTGTAAACGCCGTTCACTTCTTATCACCCTGAGGTCTACCGTCTTTCCATCCCCTTATTTTATGAATTTCTCCAGGGCCATTTAAGGGGCATTTCGTGATCAACAGCTTCGTCACCCGATAACAGAAAGTTGAAGGATTTCAAATCATCTGAACCACGTACGTTTAGTATCGTATGTGTGCCCAATCTTGATGTGCAAATGGGATCTATACTCGTATTTTGTATTTGTTTACAGAAAATACAACACAGTGGCCTATGGGGAAATGGATACAAACATATTCTCATAACGTCAAAACGCAACGCCAGAACCAACTGAAACATTGGAAATAACGTTTTCTCGTTGGGGATATCTAGTGCACAATAAGGTGGTGCTAGACATGAAATGCACCTTTAAAGTTCATGTCCTCCTTCCTCTTGGTGAAAAAAAAGCGTTCCCCATTGTTCTTAAAATATTGTAGAATTGGCTCTCAAAATCCTCCACCCCCCCCCGGCGTTACATAATGACATTCCCTTTCTCAATACATTGATATAATGTGGATACAGCCTCTGAGTTACCAATCGAAATAGAACTCTTATCTTGTATTACACATTTAAGGCTTTCTTAACATGTCGCTGATTGGCTAATTCCATCATAACCCTATAACAAATAAAAATCGGCCCGTAAGGAGTCAACACTTGCTAAGCCCATGATATACTTCAGTCGCAGCGAGCGATTCTGCGCCTGAGCATGCGTAACAATGCTATTGGGTCAAAACAAAAATCCGGAGTGGCCACGTCAATCGCTCCTGTGATATAATGGGCTTTAACACTTAAAGTGACTACAAGGGAGTTTACTACAGTGGTGCCCAAGGGGGGGGGTTCCATGGGACCCCCCCAGGAAACCACTTCCCGAGGGAATTTTTGCCGTAATGTGACCACATTGTGAAGGGTTATAAGACAAGCCCAAATCAGCAAAAAAAATGAAATTTGTATTTTGCTGCAATTAGGGGCAAAACATTGTTTTCAAAACACGCGAAAATTGGGAAAAAAGATGGAAAATTCAAATGAGCCTTGGGCTTCAACCAACAGTTGAAACTTATTTTATGTTGATATCTTTCTAGAAGACCCAAATTCCATATTTTAACACAAACTAGCATTTGGTCTGTATTTTTACGGGTGTTGCAAAATACACGGTCATTTTCCCCATAAGTTTGTAAGTCAAAAACGGTTTGCAACATCCATGATGAAAGTGTTGTTTTCAGCACATAAGGGGTTAAGTTTTTAATGTTCTAATAATTGTTTACTTCACATTATGTGTGAACTTCTATCAGCAAAAAAAAATTTGCTTTGGTTCTTGGTTTTCTTATTCCTATTTTTAAAAAAAATATTCTGAAAATGACTTCCGTTAGTGCCCAAGGGGGGGTGGGTTCCATGGGACCCCCACTAATTAACTCATTAACGCTTGGCCAATTTTAATTATTTTGGTATGAAAAGAAAGCGCATTTAAAAGTCAGACAATTACAAAAAAATTTCCCCTCGGCGCAAAAATCCCACGCGTAAGCGGCCATCGGAAACAAATTTTGGCGGGTCCTAGAACCCCCCCCCCCCCCTTGGTCACTTAGTGTTAGTACTTACTGTCATCCATGATTTGTTTTTTCCTCCAATTTAATCTTCATTTTCATCTTCAATCACGTATTCTACGAGTAAAAAATACATCGTTCCGCAAACTCCGTGTGGCCTGCCATCGCGTTTTTCCAACGTGGGATTCGCAATTTGTATGTTATTGATAGATTTTGGCATGAGTGTTGGGCAGTGGTTCTTCGGATCATGTAGGAAGTTAACCAGTGAAACCCATATGTGAGAAATGATGTTTTAATAGATTCAAATGGGTGTTCAAAGTTCCGATAGGGGTCATCAGATGTCAACCTGTTTACAACACTAGTATAGCCTTGAGCAGTGGTGGTAATGACTAAGGATGAAGTTAATCAGTGAAAACATGTGAGAAATGTTTTGTTTTAATGATTTCCAACAAAATGGGGTCTAACGTTCACATAGAGTGTCGTAAATGTCACCCACATATGAGTCTTGGGCCATTGGTTTCTTCTGATAAGTATGAAATTATTCGGCGAATACTATGGAGAAATACATTGTGACCTTGTTTTAAATTTAACATGTCAAAGCTCCATAGGTCATCACAACTGCTAAGTGTTCCACATTCCAAGTTTTGGTCAGTGGTTATTGAGTAACATTGGTGGCCGTAGCCAAAGAAATGTCGTTTTATAGATTTTGAAAATGGAGTCAAAGTCACATAGGGTCCAATCAAAGGTCACTGTGTGTTAGCAGACCACATATGAGCCTTGGGCCGGTGATTTTTTCTGAACCAAGTATGAATTATCGTATGTGAGAAATGACCAAATTGGATAAAGATTTGTTTACGGCTACGGCCAAACTCACAGCCACTACCCACAGACCACATCTCACAGCCCACAGCGGAAAGAGCTAGCCATGTGTTTTCCTGCTAAAGCAGTCGACACAAAAGCGCATTCACTTGTATAAAAGAATTACTTATGACAAAAACCATTATCAACATATATACAATAGTATGTGATTGTCGGAGAAAATACACGCAGTCCGGGGACCGCGAGTGTCGTCCGCCATCTATTTTAATACTCTATTCTTGAGAAGAGCTTCAATGCACAGCACACTGTACAAAAACACTGTTGCTTAGAATTCTCTTAGAGCAGCGAAGGTGGATGCCTTTTCTTTGGATATAGAGATAGATTTCCAAGATTTTTGACATCACGAAGATCCTGCGATAAACGAATAAAAGTACAAAATTTGAGAAAAAAACATAGTAGGGTCAGAAATGAGGATCCCATTCTCGAAGTTTTGGCGCCAATTTTATAGATTTGGAGTTGATGTGGGGTTTGGAGTGATCTTATTCAAGAGTTAACGGGCCAATTATATTGGACACTTGAATACTAATTAGTAGGGCAGAATGCGGATCATATTCTCGAAGTTGGGGGAAGAACGTTGAAGATGTTTTCCATAGCTTGCTGAAAGGATGCTGAATCAGAATTTGTCCACCTCTGGGAAACGTACGTGGGGAATTTGGTATAATAAAGAGAGCTGTTCACCCAAAAATTGAATGCATTAATGGCTTCAGTATGGGAGCAATAATTGACACAGTGACAACAATCCACCCCCCCCCCCCCCCCCTTAACGAATTGAAATGCATTTTAGACTTCAGTATATGGGAGTATTTGACACCAGTAACAAAATATAAGCATTGCGATAATTTCTTGAACCTCAGGATGACCTTGAACATATTAGGACTATAGCCGTGTAACTAAAAATACGAACCCAGACAAACTATACCTTTTAATCTAAACGAGACAAATACATCGGTGTACATTTAAACACCGGGCATGTAGGGTATAATCTTACCCTTATTACAATGTTCCACCCACATTGGCATTGGACCAAAAACAAATTTTTGTTTTCATCGTCGAACATACTTCCAAGACTTCGAGAATATAGATCAGAGGTTGAACATACTTATAATGCATGCAGCGTCTGTACACTGCACTCCATGGTTCAAAACCCAGACTTGAATGCTGAAGATTATTTTTATGCGCGATTCACAATTGATAGACATATGCACAGAGTTTTAAATATAAATACCGTGTTTAGGTTATCTCCAAAGTGTATTGAAGGATGCGAATTATCCCAATCTTGCTCTCCAAGATGGCAAATAGCAACCTACACAATTCCTTGGTCCAGCCCCAAATGGTAGGAAGGCACACGGGTGACGAGATTCCCTGGCTTCCTTGGTTGAAACTGCGGGGAAAATTGCGAAAATTCATCAGTTTGAACAAATCTAAGGGAGATGTCATTATTTACAACAAGGAGAAATGAGGATTTGAAAAAATTTGCATCCCTCAGATTTTATGAGATTCCCCGTGTTCCCGCCTACCTCCTTGATGCGAATGTTCATGACTCCCTCTGTACAAAAGTTTTTAGACTTCTCCCTTCAATCCTCCACCTCTGGTTTAAATAATGACCCCATCCCCCTGGTGTAAATGATGACTCCTCCCTATTAACTCTGATCATGCAACCACGATGCATTTTTTTCCTTTTTCAATACAACGTCATGTGATGGAAAGACACCATAAATCATATCGTCTTACATGCATGGTGTAAATTTAGTGGCACACATGTAAAAAAGAGTGACAAATTCATACTGCAAAAAGAGTGAAATTCCCTACGAAAGAGATTACTTTAACGAGTGATCACTGCATAGCTATCCTCTCACGTTTACGCATGTCCGAGTCATAATTGGCCATTTATTTTTTAATACTCTTCGTTTTTTTAATACCTTTCGATTCTCTTTTTCTACTGATGACATTAATGCGCATGTTGCACCATGAAAGACACATAAAGGGTAGCTTCACGCCCGTCGCCAGGAATTTATGGGGGGGGGTGCTGATTTTCCAGATGTGGACCTTTTTGAGCGAGAAGCGCGTGAACTAACAGGTGGGGGCAGGGGATCGTCTTAGGGCCCCTGCTTGGATCCAGGTGAAAACCCCTGGTGGGGGTCCAGGGGCAAAGCCCCTGGAAGCTCTGCCATTTTTAGCAATTTGAACATTAATTTTATGGTATAAAACCATTACTTTTCTGGAAATTTTATCTATTAGAAGTTGAATCTCGATTCAAATATGTCTCGGGCCGGCGTGTGAGGAAAAAAGCGGCAAACTTCAGCATGATAAAGCGGAACTTTTTGCAGATTTCCGGCCCTGTGTAGCTTTTCCCCCGTGCCTGGACTGTGAACTGTGCCATGTCACACTGGTCGTGAGCTCTGGCTGTCGGCTTTAAATCATTTCGCACATACGCATCAACCGATTAAAATTATATTTGGTCAAAATATGCAGTGCACAAAGATTGACCTGTAGTGACCTCTGTGTTACCTTTGGCACTGTTTTTGTGGCACATTCTAAAAAAAAAACACTTTTTCTTCTGCAAATAAGACACTACAACTACTGACTTTGCTCAAAAGAACCACTAGCTCAAGATCCACGTGGGTTGTATACAATGACGCAAACATGACCTTTGGCCCCATTTCCTCAACGTCTATAAAATACTAGGCATATTTCTTTTAAGTATGACGAGGATGTACGTGCTAAAAAGAAAATCCAACTCACTTTTCTGGGTCAATTTATTGGGTTCTGTCCACACTTCAGGACTGTGATGGATATCCCACACGTTAACGAATGTTTGCATGCCAACAGGAATCGTTAGACCTTCATAGTTGAAATCTTGCGTGCATGTTCTCTTTAACCTGAAGAAAAGGAATGTATTATAATATTGTTAGATATTATATGGGGAAAGACTTGTACGTACTAGCATTTAACGAAAGCAAGAAAAGGAATGTATTATATAATATTGTTAGATATAATATTGTTAGATATTATATGGGGAGAGACTTGTACGTACTAGCATTTAACGAACAAATGAATATGAATTCTCCTCTCAATGGTAATTTCATAAATGGTTTTCCCAGAGTGATATCAATATACCAGCTGATATAGCGGGGGATTCCTCTTCTTAAACTTACACATATCCATTCGGCCAAAGACGTTGACTTTCACACCACACTTTGTCTAGGTACTCCATCTTAAGGACTGTGTCATAGGCAATAGGTTCATCAACAGGGACCATCTCATCAATTTCTTCTTGTAACTTTTTCTGTACGTCAGGATTGGTTGCAAGGGCATACGCCAAAAAACTCAGTGTTGTAGAAACAGTGTCGTAACCAGCGAAGAAAAATATAAGACTCTGATAGGAACAAATGGGATTAATAAACAAAAATTTAAAAAATGACGACGAAAGACACAGGGATTATCGATTAAAGCAATAATAACACATTTTTTGAAGTGCGTCCCCATTTTTCAAAATTTGAGATTTTTGCACATTTGTGTTGGTAATTGTCTAGTAAACTATATCTGCGAACGACATTGCTTTAAAAATGTGTATTTGCCATAAAAGAAGCGATTTTGTAATTAGAATCAACATCCCGGATGAAATTTAACGGCGGAGCTGGAAACGCCAAAATGTCCGTCCACGATGAAATACTGCCACCTCACAAAAATGACCTCTAATTTTAACTTGCCTGAACCAACGGAATATCTAATGGATGAGCAAATACACGTAGGCCCCCTACACGGCGTAATTTTTCGGCTATTGAATTATTATCGGAGATCTCCGATATTAATTATTATAATTCCTTCTTTTGCGACACATAGTTTCGAGCGCTACCATTCACAAGTATAGTTTACTGGTCAATTACCTATGTAGCTGTGCAAAAATCTTTTTGAAAATTGGGGGCGCTCTTTAAAAAATGTGCTGTTATTGCTTTAATTAAGTTAATCTCAATATTTTGTAGTAGTTAAAGCTTGGACTCCCCATCTAAATATACATTCTAATCTTGCTGAGTATCTAAACACTCTGACTAGCACTTTCTATTTAATATTCGAGTCTGCAGACAAACTGTTAAAACACATAGAAAAAATAGTATACAAATAGAAAGTTATGCTAGTCAAAAATGCACACGCCACTACATCGATCAATTGTCAACTTCTTTAGTGTTTGCGTTTTAAATCCTTACAACCCAAACCTTTAAAATTCATGTGCATTATATGAACATAGACCCGTGGATGGACTTTGACTTGATATGGTCACTAAATCACTCATTCAATATTTCTCAATCCATAGCAGTGGCGGATTTAACGAAAAAGGTCCTGTATCCAAGGAAATTCAGACTTCGGAGGCATCATCATTCATCATCATCATGTAAAACGGAATAAAAGCGCAATACCAATGCTGTACGTTGGGGAAGCGAGGAACAATGAAATTTTGCCCTAAAGAAAATTGTTCTGTAAATCAGACACAAACTGAGCTTTTAAATTTTTGGCATAGCTTTTGTCATTTTATTAGTTTTGACACAGTACACACACTGTTAAAATGTTCCTAATTTTACCAGACTTACCTTTTAACAGTAAACCCCAATTATTCAATAATCTTCACGCATTATTACCTATACCTAACATAAAATTACAATTTGGAAGCAGAAAAATGTAAATAAACAGTGGATAGAAAATAATACTACATAATTTGAAAAAGGTAGTATTTATACGCTACCGTTATTATATTTTCCGTAATATTACGTTCTTTTGTATCTTAGTTGTTTTTAATGTAATAATATGAACTGTGAAAATCGTTTTACCTATGTGTTAAATAACGTCGTAAGTAACGTCATTAAAAATGCAAAATCTTATTTTCCCTATCATTTTTAAAAATAGTTTTAAAAACTCTTTTCCTCCTTTTTGTATTATATTTAGTTGAATTTGAAAAAAGTCGTACACACACACATATATATTTAATTTTAGCATCTGCTATCAGTAAAGTCATGTAGTGTAGTGGATAAGGTTTAGGACTTGTAATCTTAAGGCCCTGGTTCGAATCTTTGTAAGGTACATGTATTAAGTTTATTCATATGATGATTAAGTAATTGGTGACATTACATTAGAATGTGTATATTACCATATAAAACAAAGTGTATGAACTGGTTTAAATCTTTATTTCTTCACGTTTTCCCTTTGTTTATTGCTTTTTTCTCAACATTGTTTGCCTGAAATATAACTTTTTTACAACCACGTGGTAACGTAAATACAATGTTTGTATGATGCCATAGCTACAACGTGAAAATTTGGTCAGAGGATTGTAATAACGTTTTAATTCTTAATATTGTTTAAACAAGTCAAAAACCAATAATAACGTTGAAGCTGAGATTTTACACCGTTATTTACGTCCCCTGCAATGGTTTAGTATTTTTACGGCTCCAGTTATTTTACGTTCTGCACGTTGTGAGTCCCAGCTGCCAGTCAAATCCCTGTTTTTTTTACAGGTTTATTTTTAACAGTGCACTACACTAAAAAAAAAAAGACACAAAATGGGTGTCCAATTTGGGTCTTCAGATGGGCATGTAAAGGTGTCAATTTGAAACGTTTGGGGTGTCAGAATGACACCTGACACGTTTAGGTGTCAGATCACACATTTAGGTTGTCAGTGTTGAACCTTTACATTTAGGATGTCAGAATGACATGTAGGGTTGTCAAGCCAGAATGCGCAGTTGGGGGTCTCATTTTGAGGACCCCAAAGGTTGTCAATCTGGATTCACATCCTAAAGGTTTTCCAAAGGTGTGTCTTCTGACATCCTATAGGGTCTAAGGTGTCATTCTGACACCTCAACCGTGTCAAATTGACACCTTTACTTGCTCATCTGAAGAACCCAAAGTTTTTTTTGACACCTTTCCTCGTTTTCATGTACCAAAAGCGGGGGGGCGAATTTGCTATAAAGCGTTTGACGTAGTTTGTCTATTAAAATGGTGATTCGAAGATGCACCCAACCGGTAGACCGTTTCATATAGAAGTCCATGGATACAAATGAGGTAAATTGCCTTTTCATATCCGTCAAGCCCTACTTCACAACGTCTACAAAGCGCATGAGGGATTCAATTGTAATACCTCAAATTTTTTGCCATCCATGGAATTTTTTATAAGGGGGATGAAACGTCTACCTGAAAACCTTAACTCTTAACCACCTGTCCTAATTAATTTTCGTTTAATGTCAATTGTGAAATCTTCCTTCTTCTTACCACGCGCCTGTGGTTTCCTTGGTCCCATCTTCAATACATGTCATTTGCTGCTTCTTGTCCGTTGTCTCCCCCTGCTTCTGCTGCATCAATCATCACACTCTGACGAAAAAAATAAAAGTCCTTGCTCATGAAATAAGTATTAAAAAAACTGTGTCGGGTTCGCCAGGCATAATTTTTCAAGAAATAAGAACAACATTAAAAAGTATTTAAGAGGAGTAGATGGTTTTTCTAGTTTTGTGAAGTTGCAGTTTAATTACAGAAACATGTGTAAAAGAAATATCACTGATTTAAAGTAGATGTTTGATTGTTAAAAAAAAAACATGAGTATAGGATTGCATTAGAACCAATCACCTTGTATAATCAACTTGATCCTCCCTTGACCTTTGACCTGGTATGTGACCTTTGACCTCACATAGTTGTAAGCTTTAATTTAACGTAGGTTACACTTCCTGTCATTTCCAAATAAGAAAATAGAAAAGCCCTCCTAATTGGGCGCAAAATATGTAAAACTGCATCCTAAGTTAAAAGCTTTAATTTCATGTATGTAAAAATCTCCTGTCATTAATAAATAAAATAACAAAAAACGGCGCCCATTGGGCGCAAAATGTGTTACACTGGGCGCAAAATGTGTAAAACTGCATCCCTAAGTTACTAGCTTTTAATTGTGTACGTAAAACTCCCTGTCCATTTCAAATAAAGAAAATAGAAAAAAACCCAATTGGGCCATAAAATGTGTAAACTGAATCCCCAAGTTTATAAAAGCTTTAATTTAACGAAGGTTACAACACCTTCCTTGTCATTTTTCAAATAAAGACAATATGAAAAACCGCCCCATTGGGGCGCAACATATGTTAAAACTGAATCCCCAAGTTTTCAGCTTTAATTTGGATGTACGTAAAAAAAACTCTCCAGTCATTATTTCAAATAACGAAAATAGAAAAAACGCCCAATTGGGCGCAAAATGTGTTAAAACCGTATCCCCAAGTTATAAGCTATAATGTAACGTAGGTTACACCTTCCTGTCTTTCAAATAAAGGAGAAAATTAGAAAAGGCGCCAATTTGGGCGAAAAATATTGTAAAAACTGCACCCTAAAGTTACGAGCTTTATTTGATGTACGTAAAACTCTCATGTCTTTCAAATCAAAGAAAAAATAGAAAAAAACCCAATTGGGCACAAAATGTGTTAAAACTGAATCCCCAAGTTATAAGCTTTAATTTAACGAAGGTTACACTTCCGGTCATTGCAATTAAAAGAAATAGGAAAAAAACGCCCAATTGGGCGCAAAATATGTTAAAACTGAATCCCCAGTTTATAAAGCTTTAATTAACATAGGGTCCCACCTCTGTCATTTACAAATACAGAAAATAGAAAGGCGGCCCAATTGGTGCAAAATATGTAAAAAACTGTATCCCTAAGTTACGAGCTTTAATTTGATGACGTAAGCTCTCCAGTCATTTCAAATAAAGAAAATAGAAAAAAAACGCCCCAATGGGCGCAAAATGTGTTAAAGCGGAATCCCCAAGGATACGCTTTAATTTAACGTAGGGTTACACCTTCCTGTCATTTCAAATAAAGAAGAAATAGGAAAAGGCGCCCAAATTGGGCGCAAAAATTATTAAAAAAAGGCATCCCTAAGTACGAGCTTTAATTTGATTGTACGTAAAAATCTCCGGTCATTTCAAATAAAGAAAATAGAAAAAAAAAACAATTGGGCGCGCAAAAATGTGTTTAGAAGGAATCCCCAAGTTATAATAAGCTTGAATATTAATGTAGGTTAAACATTCCTGTTTTCAAAAAGATGTTATACCTAAATTTTCGTCTTAAATAATACCCCTTCCAATTTTTTGCCTTACACTCTTGTATAACCTCTGCTCATTGTAGTTTCTAAACTTACGTGGACTTGATCATTTTCGTACTTTAACATTCTCCTATCGTTAATCAAAATTTAGCTTATCCCTAAACGTTGGAACACCAAACTACCCATTTCCAGCCAGTCTGCAGAAGAGCAGAGACTAAAATCAAAGAGAAATGCTTTTTAAGGCCATTTAAAACATGCCAATGATGTTATTCTTTGTCATGCAATGCATCGATTACACCACCCAACACTAAAACTCCAAAATTAATACTATGTACGTAGATCATTTTCATAACGAAACATTTAATGAAATGAACTTCAGCTATAGAAATAGAACATCCTTCCGCCATTTGAGAGCAGGGGGTTTGCACACAATTAAAACTGGGAGAGATCGGAACAGGGCGTCTCCAGACCAGACCATTTTTATTGGGGGGGGGGGGGTCTGTGGTGCCGAAAAAAACGAAAGGCTGGTTTCAGGGATAATCAAATTTTTGTTCACTCGGTGCGAAATTCTGGGGCGAGGCTGTGTGTGTGTGTGGGGGGGGGGGGCGCTTAGTTCTTTTTTTGAATTCCCTACCAAACCTACCACGCCCATTAGATACACCGCGTAAGTTCAATCCAGTCGATTCTGCCTCAGCATCGACAAAATATAGGGGACGAGGGCGCCGAAAATTCAGGTCCAGACTAGGACTAGTTCATACTCGGGAAAAACTTTTAAAATGCTCTAATTGTGTCAATTTCTTCATCTACATGTTTGCCATGTGGACATTTAAATTATAACTTAGTTGTTCTTCCATCACGGTCATTGGGGCAAAAATTCCCAGAGTCCCGAATTCATCAAGGTGTGGTGGAATTATTCGTCTGATCATCTGAAAGAACTGAATGAAAAGCTCAAAAAATAGAAAACTGATCCTATGAAAATGGTGTCATATCGTTGGTGATTATTAATAAAGTAAGAATCATTTTTGTGCTACGTTTTTAATTCCATTTTTACAATTTCTAAACACAAGTGGAAACACAATGGGGTGCAGAAATCAGCTGCATTGTGGTAAGGCACTGGTTGGGTATTCGCTTTGAGTGCAGAAGGTCCCTGGTTCGAGCTCCGGCGGGGCCACTTGATGGGGATTTTTGTGGGGGCTACTACATTCTGGAATTGATTGTATAAGAATGATTTAAAACTGGAAAATCCGTTATGCCCGTTGGTTCATTGGACTTGGCAAACATGTATATTTAATTAAACAAACACACACAGATTGAATGAAAACCAAATGTTGATCTGTAGGGTGGCACTTCGGACAAAAGGTACCATAATTTGTTGAAAAAGTAGATTCTTGTAAAAAAGCTATCCGTTTTCATATGAAATTTATTGCAAATTGTTGTCAAAATTACTCATTGATACCATAATAAAATTGTATACAATTATGATCATAGATAACCAACCATGAGCAATTCCAAAACTGCGGCCAATCAAAATCTTGACTGACGGGATCGCGGGACTGACCAGTTAGTCGGGCAGGTCACCCAAGTTACTATTCGATGATGGAGAGCCGTTAGAATAGAGCTGTGTCAGCACTGGCTCACGCGTTAACTTTGATTCGAGCCAATTATCACTTGATCACAACACAAATCCTATGGCAAATCATAATTCGGAACCAGGTGTGTTTGAGCCAAGGCTTGAGCCGGAGTAACCACTGGGATACTAACGTCTGCACTCATCAGCGAATGTTCACCGCGAAAAATTGTGGACAGGGTCATTTACACGGGCTTCCACAAATACATAGCGGGCAAACGGACTATGTATTGTCCACATTTAACCTGCACAAGTCGGTAGTTCAAATAGATGAAAATCTAGGCACATGTTATTATAGCGTATGAGAGTCAATTCCGTGTTTGCCGTAAATGGCAATGTATAAATATTCGAGGGCGTTCCGCTTCTTAAAACAGGATAGAGTAAATACGACAGAATTTTTTGTAGCACAAACATTCCATTAATGATTTGGGATGCTTAAAATTTGATGGGGGGGATTTCTATAACTTCAAAGACCACGCTTTTTCAAAACTTAAAATTTAACGCATTTAATTTCGTTGTTTTTAAACCCCCAAACGCCCCTTCACGTCATATTAGACCAACTTATAGATATGTAGTTGCACATACGCAACAATAATGATTATTTTTAAATTGGCTTCAGGTATTCTGGACCTCAAATCGGGACATGTTCCAGAGTTGTTTTTCCACAAATTTATTATTTAAAATTAAAAGTGGAAATGCTTTGAATTTAGCAAAAACCTCAAAAATGTAAAACTACGAAGTATGTGATGGGGGCGCAACCAATTAATGCGCAATTGGATAATCCCTCCTGGTTGCCATGAACCCCGGGGAATGCGAATTTGCGTTCATGGGATAATAAGCACACGTGAAGGGGCGCTTTACCAACACTTTCCAAGTAATTACAGCCCATATCATAAGCTAGAAAATGCTTAATGACAGTAAGGAACTTAAACTTATCTGCCAGTACCACCCCAATTCTAATATACCTAGTTGTACCAAAGTCATTTATAGGGTTTGTCCCTTTTACCTCGTTCCAGCGCTTTCTTTCTAAACTCTATGGCTTGTCGACTTTATTTGAACAAAGAAATCCACAGATTCTCTTGGAATAACTCAAATCCCAAACGATCCATGGTTGATGAAAGAAAGAAGAAAGAAAGAAGCAAGAGAAACGAAATAAAAAACTGAAAAGAAGCGAGAAATAAACTAATTAAAAATAGTTTTAACCTATATTTCAAACAAAAAGACAGGCCATGTGTAAATAATAAAAGACATCAAGCTTGTGCACTTGGAATGTTATATTGTGCTCCTCATAATTAAGAACATTTTGATGATGGTTGTGCCAATTTCAACAAACCCCAACCAATCAAACAGTGAAATTCATTTTAAAAATCTTTAAAACATTCAAATTTATGGAAAATTTGTAAAGTTGTATTTGCTTTTTAATTTCAGCAAAACAAAAAATATTTTTTCTCCAGAAAAAAAACCTTCCAAATTGAAAGAAAATCGCAGATACGGAATGAAGGACGACATCTATAGTTCCTCGATTTTTTTCTAATTTTCTGGGTTGGTACATTTACTGCACGCACTTTGCCTGCTCCAGTCGAATTTAGCAGCCTTTACGAATAATGTGCATGTAATACTGGCTTATTTCCGTAGTAAGGCTGCTGTGATATCGACTGGGAGCAGACAAAGTGCGTGCAGTAAATGTACCAACCCCCTTCTCAGACGATACAAGTGTATTTTGTGGAGGATAAAATCATCTTGTATACATGATTAAGTAGTTGTTAAACACCACTCAAAATTATGGCTAAAATATCAATTTATGATGGTTATAGCGGCCATCTCTCTTTTATCCGGCGATGTCCCTTTCTCCTGACAAATTGCAACTGTCTATAGACCAGTTAACATCCTATGTCAATTCTCTGTTGCCTGGAGAATCCATTCCTGCGAATTGTTAGGCCCCATTAGAAGTTGTGCCTGTTTTAATCGATTGGCTAGGAACAAACGAATCGAACGGGTGTCCTGACCGTAAGGCCAGTCCATTTCAATTTAATGTTGCGTGCAACCTTGGAAATCATCTCGTTTGTATGCCAAGAATGTGGTGAAATAACAGCGGTGTTTCTGATTTATTTGATTATTGTTGAACAAAGTTCAGAATTACTGTTATGGACAGCCAGCACAACTCTTGAGTCATGCTAGGATTAACATCCCTAACGAGACAATTCCCAGTGTGTAACAGTCAGGCCAACCTATTTGATACCAGGCCGTCATCTAAAGTTTACAAACCATTGCTGTTAAGGTCTATATTACCTTTGTCCGGATTATGAAAGGTAGACAATTCTCTAGCGTCATGATGAAATGGGCTCACGTTTGCTCACGTGCACTACTGAGGCTTAACGGTATAGAGTGTAAAAACATTTCAACTTTTTAGGAAAATCGGAAGATGAGGTGCAAATTACGAATAGCTCTTAATATGAACTTGAAGTTCTACACACAATGGACAAAAGTTTTGGCAACATGCAGAAAAAGATTTCCTAATCCAAAAATTATTTTAAATTGTACATCGGTCTTACCACATATTGACGCATGTGATGCCCCAGATGAAGTTGTGTTTTCAAAACAGGGTGTTCTCCAGAATCCTAGCTTGCGCAAAAACATTTGATTTGGTTGCCATGGTCCTAACTATTAGTACAGGGCTACAGATTCATAGATAAACTAATATCAACCTTGTTTTATTGATATATAATGTTTTTCAACAGTTTTCAGACCAGTTTGTGCTGATTCTGAATCCGGATGGATGCCAGACGAGCAACCTTGAGCATTTTTGTAGAAACGCCAAAAAATCAAAATGGCCACCAAACACAACTAGTCATCTCTGTTCATCAAAAGTTGTTAATTTTCAGCCTGTCTCGTTTTAAAACATTCATATGATCCAAGTTCAATATGATCTGACCATTACCAATGATTCAAATGGCCGTCAATACAGTGAAGTGTTCTGATCGTTGAACTACCTTTTGACTGCAGGTGGTAATTGGTATTATCCTGGTGTTTTGGCAGTCAAAAAAAATAATTAAAAACACATAAGAAATATTAAAAATTGTGATTGATGATAAATCCTTCATTATCGGATCCAAGATGGCTTCCGATACACTAATATATAGCTATGATTGATAGCTGTGTCTAACCTACATGCAATGTTTGTGTATATCCATGTAAGTCAATCAGAATTCAATGTACAATTCATTAGGGAATCAGGGAAATCGTGCAATGTAAGATGCCAATCAAGATGGGTATCCAATTTAGGGCTGGAAAGACATTACTAAGCGCGAAAAATCAGATCACAATAGTACTAGGGATATATGGTGCTTGGGTTTTTGCAGGTATTGGGCGTTCATATGGCATTCATATTGGGATATTTGATGCATAACGGACCAAAGACACACTTAAGATAGCTTACTGGGATTTTTGGAAGTGATTAATCTATAACTACAAACCACAAAATATATATTCTTTAGCTACAGCACGTGCATGAATGACTCACTTACTGATTGACATTTGCAGTCATATTGAACGCCTATCTAGGATGCAACTTGCAGATATCATCACTTTGGTGTGTTATGATATTTAAATACTCGGAATGAGTTATAGTGATATACACAAACATGGCACTCTTGGATATATGTAGTAATGGAATAAATTTCCCCTTTTGGAGCCATCTTGAATGGTTTAGTGATTGGATGGATTATCAACATTGTTGACAAAGATATGCTAATGGTTTCATTAATAAATTGATTTCTAAGCCATTGAGATATATATACAAGTTAACAGATTACGGTCAAAGGTGAGATAAATAGTTAGATGCTTTGTTGTATGGCGGGCCATATTAAATCTATTAATAGGCGGTAATGAATCGTATTTTAATTGGTCCCAATGGGTGTTTTGACTGGAGGGCCCCCCCAAAAAATTACAACTTTTGAGTAGTTAATCTGAGTTTTTCGTGTTTTGGTGGGACATTGGAATTTTTGCGTTCTTGAAAATGCTCAGGTTTTTCAGTCTTCTGCATCCATCGGATTCAATTCAGCAGGTAAAACCTTGTCTAGAAACCGTGGAAAAATATATATGTTTATAAAAAGGTCACCATTGGTCTGTAGCCTGGAACTATATGGTGGTGGATTAAGAGAGCTGGCGAACGATAATTTGTCGATTGTAGTCTAGAAGGAATACAGACACAGGAACGACACAAATGACTCCAAAATAGCCGCTAAATAAATATTTGATAGGGTCAATGGAAGACAGTGTTCTTAAATATTCGGAAAATTTGGGACATCCGCAATGCAATTTCAATGATAAATCACGTGGTTTGCGCAAATCATTCACATTCCATGACAAACTGTATAATGTCAACGGTATGATTAAAAAAGTTCTTGCTCATGACGTTATCTTATTTCCGGTCCACACGAGCACTGCACTTTTCCCCCGTAAACCTTTAAAGTAAACCCTAACAAACCCGTACAATTCATTTAGCGGCTATTTGGGAGTCATTTGTGGCGTTCCTGTGTCTGTATTCCTTCTGGTGTGCAATCGTCAAGTTATCGATCGCCAGCTCTTTTAATCCCCAAGAGTTTAGGAATATGGCAATCAAATTAAATGTTTTTCGCGCTCTAGGATTCTGGGGAATAACATCTGTTTCAAAAAAGAAAACTTTGGCATTCATTGCATCATATGGTTTACCTATGGTAAACATTTGAAATCATTTTGTGACTATGAAATCTTTCTTCTGCATGTTGCAATACTTTTGCCCAGTGTGTGTAATAATTACTATGTTGTTGAAGCATTCTTATTCATATCAACTGCGATTAATACAAGAAATACTTACACCGTATCAAATTCCTCACACTGAAATTGGCGGTTGTAATGTTCTTGGCGTGGTTGATGAACGGATCGTCTAGATTTCTTTGACAGTCGGCTTTAATTCCAAATGCACAACAAGCAACGCAATCCAAGACATAGGCACCAAAGACTCTGTGAATGTGAATTTAAATTAAGAGCAAAGTGCTGTAAAAATCAAAGATATGGCGGCAAACTTAAAAAAATTGATTTCTTTCATATTTTGTGTATGGATAGCCCTTTGGTCCAAACCAACATATATGATGATAATTTCACCCCTCAGTCTTTGTTGCCATGGCAACGGCAAAAATACGATTTTACCCTATTTTCGCTCATTTTAGAGGATTTTCATTACTGAAAATTGACTAAGTTTGATCGATCACTAGTTTAAGACAAAAAATTGAAATCACTTCAAGATTGCAGTAATGTTAAACCATAATTAGTTCCTTATAAAAAGATAACCAGATTAAGCACGGGTCTTTTCATTTGGAATATACCATTATTTGAAAAAGGGGTGCTTTTGGCAAAAAAACACATTCTAAACAAGAAGAGTCCTTAAAAAGGACAATCTGCCCTAATGAATCTAGGTTCTGACTTAAATTAGGCTTGATTTTGCATATACCTGAACACTTACTTTACAGTAGGGTACAAATCAAAGATCTGTACCTCTTTGAATGTTCCATCATACATACTTCAGTAATAATTACTATATAAGTTCCATGATAATGATGACAATTGTTTTCACAATTGCTTAAAATTCTCTATTAGGCCAACAAGCTTTTGTTTTTCAGCTAGTCTTTTTCCAAGCTAACTTAAAAGGTTACTTCTTTTTCTTCTTACCAGTAATTTATTAGTAAACATGCTATTTGAAAGTCATAATCGCATGAACGCAACACTTCAACACATTGGCTTTTCGTGATCCATAGCCTCATCCCCTTGACTTTACCCAAAGGAGTTGAGATTTTTACATCATCTGCATGTTGCCTAATCATACTTGCAAATTCGATCTACTCTGGAAGTTTAGTCATTTTGTATTTTCTGTCCGTAAAAGGACAGAAATTATAACCCAGTGGCCTCTGGGGCACCGTGATATAAACTGTTGTTAATAACATCAAACTGCCTCATCAAAATCACCTGAAATTTTGGAATTAACTTTTCTCGGGGATATCTAATGAACTCCTAACTTCTTCATTCTCTACTTTGTATCCCGTTACTTTGCCTATAGTTTACTTTTCAATAACATATTATTGTCAATGTCAGATACTTATACATATTTGTGGTTGTAATCACTCTTTGCAAATGGTGCTATATCACTGAACTAAATTATCTCTGAAGTCCATGGTCCAACCTTTGTATGGGAATACTGTGGTGGTAATTTACGTTCTGTCCCAAGGACAATCACCTGTGTTTGTCAACTGTCACATATGACTCGTGGGTGTTGATAACAAGTTTGAGAATGTTCAACTTTATACATAAAATTACTAAACACACATCAATGTCCGCGACTAATCTCCCGATTTCACCATGTACACCTCAAATTGGGCTAATTTTACCCCACTTATTATACCAGACTAGGGTTTAACACTTATTACCCATAAAAATATGAAAAGCAAACATTTTACACATTCAGTAATATGTGACAAGCAGCAGTAGATGTTATCATGCAAGTGCCCAAGACGCATCCAATGGTTTCTTTCCCCCTTGCTTCATAATGAACAGAGGAACTGTTTTTTGACACTAATCCCATAATACATTGCAATGTGCCTATAATAGTTCTGTACTAAACACATGTCAGTAATTTAGGGCAGTTTAACTAATTTAAGGTAGCCAAAACCTTCATGGATAAAAATTTCTAAAGTACTTTGTGCTTTGTGGTGCAGGAATTGGTATACAGGCCAAGTTTTCTGTATTAGAAATGGGATTTTTTGTGGGATCACATGCCGGGATCACATGCGATCTATGAGGGAAATGTATAAAAAACTGATGCATTGTGGGATTGTCGAACGACACTCTGTGCTTCTAAGGCCTTATGATTGGCTGAAGTGAAGGAATTTGGGCTGTTCAAGTTAACCACAGTGCAAGGTAGATCATCAATATTACTGTTCATTTATGCTCTTTAACCATATGCATGCCACATTACATTGGTGATGAAGACTTGCATAACTTAGCACTATCTTCAGGAGCACTGGGAATGAGTGTAAGTACACATGGTACAAGGGTCACATGGAACTTAGACACTGGGGAAAATGTTGGTTGGAAAACAATAACAAACTCCCCTTCGGGCATAATGGCTATTTTAAAGTGACCATAACCCGAAGTACCTATTTTTTTTAATTTTGTGGTCTTTGGGTAGTAAACGATATGCTTTGTTCTGAACTACTGAAGAAAAAAAGTGTTGTCATTTTTCATACGAAGAGGGGGGGGGGGAGTTTTTTTCAAAAATGTGCTATACTGTAATGTACTGTACTGTACTATTAAAACTACTAAACACATATTTTGGTATCGAATTGGGCCTCATTAGAGCTACTGTTGGATTTCTATACTCAAACCAGCTGAGTTTTTTGTAGTCCACCGCATAGCTTGCAGTACCAATTAGTAATCTTTGTGGCATGTGGGTATGTGTCGCTAAAAAGTTTTTTTTGCAAAGTGACCTCATTGAAAAGTGAAGTTCAATTGGAACCAAACTTGGTCATAAGTGCAACCGGGAATCCCTCCATATGTTTAATAAGGTCAAAGGTCATGTTGACCAGGTCAAATGTCAAGTGAGGTCAAGTTAAAAGGTCCAAAATGAAAAAATTGACCTCCACTGAAAATTGCAAGTTTCAACTTGAGGCATAGGTGCAATAGTGGGTCTCTCTATGTTGATGAGGTCACAGGTATGTGCCAAGGTCCAAAGGTCATGTTGAGGTCAAGTTGTAAGATAGTCTGGGCAGCCCACAGCTATTTCTTTGAAATTCTAAGCAAGCACAAAAGCCGATAATCGCGAAATTCTAGCGAAAAACTATCTGTAATATCCCGCTAGATTTGATTCACTTTTTTTTTTTCCATTACCTAATAGGACGTTCACCATTGTATATGACATTCTATAATTTCTCATGGTCTAACCAAATCATTTGGGGGGTTGCAACCCAAATTACCACCCCATAGTTTCAAGTCCTCATCCCCCACCCAGAATTTTAATTTTTGGAACAATGATAGTTTATGGCTTCTTCTGGTGATAGGAAGTATCACATTTGTAATATGTTTTTGTGATGTTATAATGCAACGAAATGTCATTACATTTGGTAATCTAATGCATGCAAAATATAGCTCAAACTGACTTTCAGCTTCTAGGTGTTTTGGTACCAACCTAAATCATACAATGAATTTTTTTTTGAATCAGATTCTCTGCCATATTAAATAAAAAAAAGGGAAAGAATCAATTTCAATCTAAATAGCGGTTTTAGTTCAATATTTTGAAAAACGTAGCCCTATGAATAGGTTTCAATGCTCCCCTCACCACAACACAGACACACACACACACACCACCCAACACAACGCACGCAACACCTTCACATACACGCGTGTAGCTAATTTTATGATTTTTTTTTATAAATAGATGAACACTTATTGCACCAGGAGGAAAATATTTGGGTTGGGTGATAGAGGTGTTGAGATAGCACATGAAAACACACCAAATCAGTGGCGTACCAGGGCGTCTGTGGGGAGCAATTTTTTCCCCTTGTTGAATTTGTGTTCCCCACCCCTTCAAAAAGCTGGTTACTGCCACTGAACCAATCACCTTTGACTTATAGCCCACTCTAATTAATTGGAAATAGCCGATACCTTTAATGAGGATCACTGACCTTGGCCTTCAAGGTCACACAAGGGTCATTTAAAGATCATTTCCATGTTTTTATGCCAATATAATGTACTATGACCATTAAATCGTATTGAATCATAGCTCATGGGGGATATTGTTTGACCAGTACAAATACCTGTATGCATTAACCTAACCTTTTGCATAGAAAATTTGGCACAAGACTTTTGTGAAATCTTTGGTTCTATACCTGAATGTATGTGTGCAACGAGTGCGTTGTGTATGTGTTTGTTTTCATAACTGAAAATCCTAACCCTAGTATTGTTAAATTACTTTAGCCACAACCTTTGATTAATTTTCATGCCATTACATAGAGGATTGGTGGGGTGGGGGAGACACTCATTTTAATTCACCGATTGAGGTTCACAGATCAATTTAGAGGTGATCATGGAGGTCATTGGCTTAAATATTCAAATTTGCAATTCCCTAGGCTACTTGTGAGTAAAATTTTGGAGCCCATAATCGCCCCAGCACACGCAGATCCAAGGTCACCTGGGTCCACTTGAAGTAATTAACCCAACAACTGGCATGATTGTGGCGAAATTGAGTACTGTATAGTGCAATGTTCGGCTTTTTACTTTTACTCACTGCTACTGGCTAGGGGCACAGATGCCAAACAATATGGTCATCTGTCACATATTAGTAGTCAATTTAGGTCTCCGACGCCAAGATGGTCGATATGCTTATTCTTTCACTACATAACATACCATGATTGCTTTTCCATGGGACTTTGATCATGGGATACTTGGGTAGAGTGCATATGCGACCCCCACTGTGTTGTTTCAAAGGTCACGTATTTGTCTTTTAGGGATTCACCTAAAATGGCCGCAATGTGAAATATTTATTGCTATTGCCAAATTCGGTCTAGACATAATTTAGTTGGGTGAATTAACCTGACCCCTGAGATCACTTAAAACTGTAACACTTAAAACCCTCGTCTTTACCAAGCCTTTTTGTAACCGGATTACCATGGGGGGTGGTTACCCCCCCCCGCCCGAGAATTTGTTATATAGCATCTGAGCATATGTTGTGATACCATGGATACTTACATGGTCCTTCCTTCCATTATACCAAAATAAGTACCAACATACCTAGTAGTGGGCGTCACAATACGTCACAGTCGCGATTCGGCAATTGGCATTTTCCCACAAAAATTGGGCGAAAAATCCACTTTTGCGCTAAAAAAGTTAGGCAATCGGAATTTCATGACGGTTTCATTCAGCTCTACAGGTGGCAATGACTAGTTTTTTCATAACAGAGTTTTAGAGGCAAATCCTGTGCCATATTTTCAAAACTACACCATAAAATATCCTAGGTGGCAAGCCACCCCCCCCCCCCCCCCCCCCCTTAATACCCTTCGTCTTTGACAGCCTACCCTAACCCCGGTGGAAGTGTTACCTCCTTCCAACATTTTTTTGCTAAATGACCAGAAAGTGCTGAGGAAGAATGATTCCTAGACTCTTTTACGCGAGCTTTGGCATTTAGCTCACAGGAGCAAAGTTCAGTGGGGGTGGTACCGCGCCCACACCCCCCCCACCCCCCACCCCCCCCGGTAATACGAGGGTTAAATATGTGAAATATGTCCGACAAAAGGCAAGGATTAATCTAACTAAATGTGAAACCACTCATTGGCTATTTTTTTAACCTTTTGAGCTGGTATCATTTTTGCAATAGCAGTTTTATCATACCAAATTAGACACTCAACTTGGTTCTTTAATACGTAATGTTTGAACCATAATAATTCCCTTGGTGTCCGTAACACTAATTTTGTTAGATTTGCGGCAACTGATGACAATGACGAATGTATTTTTTTTTTATTTTTAGGGACATATTTGATTAGTAACATTGATAATATTTCTGATAGTTTAAAAAAGGCTACTTATATTCCTAACCATGGGAAAAACACATAATCTAAGAGGTGGCTCGTGTGAGTGTTTTCAGCAGTACCCGTATATCAGGTCAAATTACATGCAAAAAATCTTTTGGCAACCTGCTCTTCAATGCAAAAAATACAATTTTTTTCGTTGTAGTCCAAAACATCTCTTTTATGTACCCTGAAAAAACCACAAAATTAAAAAACGTTACTTTCAGTTTTATGGTACTTTCAAAAGAGCCATGTTTTAAAATGTTCATTTTTTTAACCAAAAACCACCCCTATTTGAATATGGTATCTTCAAATTAAAATGCTTGTACTTAATCTGGGCTATATATAAAGATCTTATTACATTACTGTGATCTTGAAGTCGTTACAATTTTTCTGAGGCCCATGCGATTTGTCAATAGGTGTGTTAGCCACTTATCAAAAGGTCTAAATTTTACACAGAGAAAGCCAAACTGTTCAGGCCCCCCCTCTTCTTCTCAGTATGAAAATACAAAAACTTTTTTCCGTATAGGATTCAGAACAACCTTCTTTATCTCCCTGAGACCACCGAAATTGAAAATATGTTACTTTCGGGTTTAGGCACTTTAAAATAGCCAATTTTTTAGAAGGTGTTTTTTTGCCAAAAAACACCACTTCTTCCAAAAATGGTATCTTCCAAACAATAAAAAGACCTGTACTAATCTGGTGATTAATCTTTTTATTAAAAGAACTAATTATGGGAACATTCCGGCAGAATTCTTGAGTGATTTCAATTTTTTGTCTTAAAATAGTGATGATCAAACTTGGCCAATTTTCAGTATTGAAAAATGTCCAAAATGAGCTGAAATTACGGTCAAATCTTATTTTTGGTCGTGCCAGGCAAGAAGAAGAGAGTTGAAAATCTATCATATATATGTTAGTTTTGACCAAAGGGCTATCCCTACCCAAAGTATGAAAGAAATTCATTTTTGAAGTTTCCGCATATTTTTGATTTTCTTTGATTTTTACAGACTTTCATAGAGCATCGCCCAGGGTTTGGTTAGACGAGGGGCCCGAGATACCAAATCTGAAACGGAAAAATTTCACAGAAAAATATACTTTTGAAAATATGAAAGTCTGCCGGGGACCCGGTGTTGCGTGTTGTAGCCCAGGAGAGGGGTAAAGTTACTATGGGGGTCAACATTTTGAACTGCTCTAATCTAATGTAATATAGAAGTAAAAAAAGCAAAAAACACCATTTTTAAAAAAAAAAGTCAATTGGGTCACGGGTTGTGGGCTTCCTTCCAGATATTGGGGAAAAAAATCAGGTAAAGGTTTCATTTGTTTATTTCAAGAAAGGTCAACAATTTGTAATACCAAGATCTCTTTGTAAAAAAAGGTTTAAAAAACTATTATATGCTAATGATTCAAAATGCCTTTTATTGATCGGGGGGTTGTTCCCTTTCATAGGGAGGGGTATTAAGTCCCCCGTCCCCATAGAGTCCTACAGAAAATTTTGTTACCCCTTACATTATAAAAACAAGGAGGATGCGAAAGTGCAAAAGCATTTCTATTTGGATTCAGTATCACTTAACATTTAAAAAAAATATGTTTTACAAACAAATCTGGGTATTTGCAACGGGTGACCCCTTTCTTGAATAAACAAATGACTTTAGCCTATTTCGCCAAATATCTGGAAAGGAAGATCACAAGTGTGTACCCCATTGACTTTTTTACTCCTGCTTACCTAAGGAATAATTGTGAGATATGTATACATTAGATTAGAAGCAGTTCAACATTGACCCCCATAGTAACTTTACCCCTCTCGGGGGCTACACGCAACAATGGGTCACACACGTGTGATGTTTCCTTTCCAAGATATTTGCGAAATAGGCTAAAGGGCATGTGTTTATTCAAGACAAGGTACCCCCGTTGCAAATTCCCAGATTTGTTGTAAAATATTTTTTTAAATGTTTAATGATTATGATCCAAATATGAAATGCTTTTGCACTTCGATCTCCTGTTGTTATAATGTAGGTACAAAAATCCCTGTAGGACCTATGGGGAGGGACATTATACCCCTCCATGAAAGGGAACAAACCCTATGCAAAATAAAAGGCATATTTTGAATCAGTATCATTAAATATTTTTTGAAACATTTTTTTACAAAGAGATTTGGTATTACAATGGTGACCGTTCTGAATAAAAAAATGACCTTTAGCCTATCTTCCCAAATATATTGGGAAAGGAAGCCCACACCATTGACATTGACTTTTTACTCCATGGTACCAAGGAAATAATTTGAGCTATATTTCATAGATTTAGATTTCGAGGCAGTTTTTCAAAATTTGACCCCCATAGTAACTGTACCCCTCCCTGGGGTGGCTACACGCAACAACGGGTCTCCGCCAGACTTTCATATTTGCCAAAAGTATTATTTTTTCTGAATTTTCCCGTATTCAACTATTGGTATCTCGTTGTATAAACCAAAAACCTTCTGGGCTGACGGTCTTCTATCAATCAGAATGGCCATAGTATTTGCAAACTAATAATAACTAGTTGTTGGTTCATTGTTTCTGTAGGTTGAGAGTATTTTAATTGGAAAAAAGGCCATTTTTATTTTTTTATGTGATGAACTGGGGAATTTTACATTTATTAAAACAAAATTGCCTCAGAAATAAACGTTAAATTATTAATGATTATTATTATTAGAATAACCAATACCTTCTACAGTAAAAAAATATGATTTGCGCCTGTTTTGTCCGTATCGTAGCCTACATACAGAGACCATAACCCATTAATTAAACAGAAACAATGCAAGTCGAGTAGCATCTCAATCAGCTCTATGTGGTAGTACCACCAAGGGGGTTAAACGCATTACAACCAGTCGTGCCGTGCGGGCGCCTGACATTTTGAATATGTGCACGGAATATTAATCAGTTTGGGTGCTTGTATACACACATATGTCAATTCGATACAAAAAAATTAATCGCCAACAGAATCCGTTGTTGGATGTTGGGGTGCTATTGGGTGGTTTAAGTTTGTCCTACCCCATGGCCAGCACCGAATGAATGACACATCAGTCGTCTGGATTTAAATAAACCGCCTCAATGCATACATCTTTTCACCTAAGCGTCGGGCATTGCATTATGAAGAACAAAAAGAGTTCTGAGCACAATTATCAGGTCCAAACTATTATTAACCTGGCCACCACCTCTACACATACATTAATTTTTATCCACTACACTGACCTCACCGGTATTAGTGTTATTTCAAAGCGTCACCACAAGTATGTGGAAGAAGCGGAGCAAGCCATTTCTTTCTATTGTTGGTTACTCTAATGTTTTCTTTGTGGTCGGCAAAAACATGCGAGACGGTGAATTTCTAAAGACTATTACGTACCGTTTTGGCCTCTCTATCTATATAGAACCTCTTTGGTATCCAAACAAACAAACAAACAAACCAAACACGGCACACCATAGTTTTTTAATGGCGATTTGTCCATATAAAATGAACCAGGCTTTTCTGAGTTTAATCAATGTCACCTAAACGGTACCTAGATTAAAAACAAAACAACAAGTGGCGCCACCGATATTTGAAAGAGGGACCTTTGTGTCCAAGGCAAGCTCTTTAAGACACATTCAGTGATTTGCTAAATCAGATAAACGAAAAATCATCAAATCAGATTTTTTACATGTATGTAACAATAGCAAGGTGCCTAACATACCCTGCAATGAGAAGACCAGAAGCACAATCAGATTTAGTCATTCCTCCTGTCCGTACGGATACTTTCTGCAACACGTAAATTGAATGGAGAATCGTAACTTGGAACACGCCGTTTTCTTTCCTTTTCTGTCAATTCTACAGCTGGAAAAGTAACGTATTAATAATTTCTACAGACTTATCCTTCACTTGAAGCTATTCCTGCCAATTTCAATATTTTTCAAAATCAACTGATAGTGTCTTTAACATTAGACAACACCACTCTCCATATCCATCCAGATATACATCCTATAGGCGACATCACCACTGTTTTTTGCTTTGGCAATCCATCACAACAAAATGCATCATATACATGAGTTTAATCACTTGTGACTCATCACGTGTCGCGGGTCTCAGCCTGTCTTTATTAAAATAGGACATTAAGGAGACCGGGGTGTAAGAAACTTGAGTGTCCCCATGAGAGAGTGTCCCCTAGCACCATGATGCTATTTTGGTACAG